>CAUYRH010074600.1:0-30381 GCA_963574655.1 Perodicticus potto
CTTTCATGATCAGAATTCTTAAGAAAATAGGCATAGAAGGGATATTTCTTAAACTAATAGAGGCTATCTACAGCAAACCCACAGCCAATATCATATTCAATGGTATAAAACTGAAAACATTTCCACTCCAATCAGGAGCGAGGCAAGGATGCCCACTGTCTCCACTGCTATTCAACATAGTAATGGAAGTCTTAGCCATCACAATCAGGCAAGACAAGAAGATAAAGGGTATCCAAATAGGGTCAGAGGAGATCAAACTCTCACTCTTCACTGATGATATGATCCTATACCTGGAAAATCCCAGGAACTCAATTTCAAAACTCTTAGAAGTGATCAAGGAATATAGTAGTGTCTCAGGATACAAAATCAATGCTTACAAGTCAGTAGCTTTTATATACGCCTACAATAGTCAAGCTGAAAACAATCAAGGATTCTATTCCTTTTACAATAGTGCCAAAGAAGATGAAATATTTAGGAATTTACCTAACAAAGGACGTGAAAGACCTCTATAAGGAAAACTGTGAAACTCTGAAAAAAGAAATAGCTGAAGATGTCAACAAATGAAAAAACATAGCATGCTCATGGCTGGGAATAATCAACATTGTTATAATATCCATACTACCCAAAGCAATTTACAGACTTAATGCAATTCCTATTAAAGCACCATTGTTACACTTTAAAGAAATTGGAAAAAATAGCACTTTGTTTCGTATGGAATAAGAAAAAAACCTCAAATAGCAAATACATTACTCAGAAACAAGAACAAATCAGGAGGTATCACATTACCAGACTTCAGGCTATGCAATAAATCCATAGTGATCAAACAGCATGGTACTGGCACAAAAAACAGAGCAGTAGATTTATGGAACAGAATAGAGAACCAAGAGATGAACCCTGCTACTTATCACCATTTGATCTTCAACAAGCCTATCAGAAATATTCAGTGGGGAAAAGACTTCCTATTTAACAAATGGTGCTGGGTGAACAGGATGGCAACCTGTAGAAGACTGAAACTGGACCCCCACCTTTAACCATTAACAAAAATTGATTCTCACTGGATAAAATATTTAAACTTAAGACATGAAACTATTGAAATACTAGAAGAGAGTGCAGGGAAAAAACTTGAAGAAATTGGCCTGGAAGAATATTTTATGAGGAGGACCCCCCCAGGCAATTGAAGCAACACTAAAAATATATTACTAGGATCTGATCAAACTAAAAAGCTTTTGCACAGCCAAGAGCACAGTAAGGAAAGCAAACAGAAAACCTTCAGAATGGGAGAAGATTTTTGCAGGTTATGCTTCCAACAAAGGTCTGATAACTAGAATCTACAGAGAACTCAAACTAATTAATAAGAAAAGAATAAATAACCCTATTTCTATGTGGACAAGAGACTTGAACAGAAACTTCTCTGATGAAGATAGGCACATGGCCTACAAACACATAAAAAAAATGCTCATCATCCTTAATCATCAGAGAAATGCACATCAAAACTACTTTGAGATATCATCTAACTCCAGTAACATTAGCCCACATCACAAAATCCCAAAACTATAGATGTTGGTGAGGATGCGGAGAGAAGGGAATGCTTCTATACTGCTGGTGGGAATGCAAACTAATAAGACCTTTTTGGAAAGAAGTTTGAAGAACACTCAAGGAACCAAAAGTTGACCTACCATTCAATCCTGCAATTCCTCTACTAGGTATACACCGAGATGATCAAAAATTATTTTACAACAAAGACATTTGCACCAGAATGTTTATTGCAGGCCAATTCATAATAGTCAAGACATGGAAACAGCCCAAATACCCATTGACCCATGAATGGATTAACAAATTGTGGTATATGTACACTATGGAATACTAAGCAACCATAAAAAAAGATGGAGACTTCACACCTTTTACGTTTACCCGGATGGAGCTGGAACATATTTTTCTTAGTAAAGTACCTAAAGAATGTAAAAAAAATAGTATCCAATATACTCAATACTATGAAATCAATATATAAGCACCTACACACTCATGCAAATGGCAAAACATAACTATAGTCCAGAAAGTAGAAGGGAAGAGGAAAGAGAGGGGAGGGAAGGGGGATATGAGAGAAGGGTGGGTATTCGGGGGCCCTCACCTAATGTGCATGATGCAATGGTACCTTTCAGAACTATTAAGAAATGAGTATAATTGTGATGGATGTGTTACTTAGTTTAATGTAAGCATTTCACATTGTATATTGAAGCAGTACCCTGAACCCCATAAATGCATCAATGTACAAAGTTATGATTTAATCAAAAAAAATTTTTTTAAAAAATAAAGGTCAACTGAGGCCATCAAGATTCTCCAGCTCATGCTCTGCAACCAAGAGATCTTCACACAACTTCAAAAACTCTTCAATTTAGAGAAAACTGGACCAGGGCCCAGACTTATAAAGAAGCCATCCCTGGTCTGGAGAAGACTGTGTTGCTATAGGTCCCTGAGACAAGCAGTCTCTAAGGTGGGCTGTGAGTACACTCAAGAGTGGAATATCAATCATATGATTCACTGGGATACCGGAAGAAATAATGAGAACTTCAATCTACACTAATTTTTATCTTTAAAATATAAGACATATGGCCCACTATGGTGGCTCATACCCATAATCCCAGTACTCTGGGAAGCTGAGGCAGGAAGATTATTTGAGTTCTGGAATTCGCAACCAGCCTGAGCAAAGCGAGACCCTGTCTCTACTAAAAACAGAAAAAAATTATCTGGGTGTTGTGGCAGGTGCCTGCATTCCCAGCTACTTGGGAGGTTGAGGCAGGAGGCTCATTTGAGCTCAGGAGTTTAGGTGAGTTATGATGAAGCCACTGCACTCTGGCCTGGCAGCAGAGTAAGACGTTCTGTCTCAAAAAATTTTATATAAGACATATTAGAGTATGCTAGTAGTTAGTGCACAGTAATATGATGGCCCCCATAAGTCATTTATATTGAGCGTATGTGTTGGGAAATGTGTTTTCAATACATGAATGAGATCAGGAGAGCAGGAAGACCAGTGCTTTAGACTTTACCAGGGATTCCCAAAGACATAAGGGAAAAAGAGAAACTACAATTTCTGTAACAACTAGTGTGCACTAGGTAACAAAACAACATGGCTTTTATCTCCTTGAATTTCCACTCTAAAAGACATCTGTACCAGAATGTTTTTTGCAGCCCAATTCATAATTGCTAAGTCATGGAAGAAGCCCAAGTGCCCATTGACCCACGAATGGATTAATAAATTGTGGTACATGTACACCATGGAATATCATGCATCCTTAAAGAAAGATGGAGACTTTACCTCTTTCGTGTTTACATGGATGGAGCTGGAACATATTCTTCTTAGCAAAGTATCTCAAGAATTGAAGAAAAAGTATCCAATGTACTCAGCCCTACTATGAAGCTAATTTAAAGGTTTCATATGAAGGCTATAACCCAACTATAGCACAAGAATATGGGAAGGGAGGGGAGAGGGGAGGCTGGGGTGGGGGGAAGGTAATTGGTGGGGCCACACCTATGGTGCATCTTAGAAGGGTACAGGCGAAACTTACTAAATGCAAAATAAAATATCTTCATACAATAACTAAGAAAATGCCATGAAGGCTATGTTAAACAGTTTGATGAAAACATTTCAGATTGTATATGAAACCAGCACATTGCACCCCTTGATTGCACTAACGTATGTAGCTATGATTTAATGAAAAAAAAAAAATATCTCGAATTTCCACTCTAACCCAATGAGCTAGATATTACTATTTCTGTTACACAACTTGAGGAAGTGAAGTAGGTGCTCAAGAAACCTAAGGATCTAGCTCTGCGTCACAAACATAGCAAGTGTTAGTGATAGGACTAAAACCCTAGTCAGTTGTAAAATTATGTGCCCTACTCCTTATATACCACAATATCTTTAAAAACTGCCACGTCTGAAACTAGCATTTACCAAGGGTCTCTACTCTACAGAAATCGCTCTTGTGTTAAGTTGAGCTTGCTCTGGGAATGCATGTATAGTATAAACTCTTACTCTGCAAAAAATTCAAGTGAGAGAACGGCCCTAATGATATCCCAAAGTCCATGCAAAACAGCAAACACTGTGGGGCATTCTAGAGTTCATAAAAGTATTCTTATTACTAAAATAATTAAGAATCAATAATGCCCTACTCAACAGAGAAAATAAGCACCCAATGGATCCATTGTATGAACGTGGTAGATATTTAAAATGTGTGTGTGTGTGTGAGAGAGAGAGAGAGAGGGGTTGAGAGAAGCAGAGACAGAGAATGAGGAGAGACTGCAAAGCCTTAGGGAAGCAATAGCAAAGTTTCGACGTCCATAAGGAGTGGAGGTTCTCGGTTCTCCCAGTCTCCAGCATTCCCTGTGAGGTTTTAATTGATTGGAAACACATGTGTAAATTATTAGTGCAGTTACCTTGGTCAGTTTCATTTCCAGGACATGGCTGCCATGGATCCGACTGTCGAAATGAGCGACTTCTTTGGAAGAGGACTTAACCTTGGCAATGATCTTTACGTAGGAGAACACGATCACAGCAGTTGGGAGCAAGAGGCAGAAGAAGAGGATGTTCAGGATGAAAACCTGGCCCCCCAGCGAGGCCTGAGCGAGCCACCAGTCCAGAGTGCACGAGGTTCCGAAGGGCTCAGGAACGTAGTCCCCCAGACCTACCAAGGGCATGGTGGTCCAGAAGGAGGCATAGGCCCAGATGACTGCCAGGCAGATGTAGGCGTGCTTTCTCTTCAGCCAAACCCCTGGAGGCGGAAGAAAAGCATTACCCGGTTGTAATCTGCCCTACACCCAAATACCTCCCCTCGACATGTCAAAGTTCACCTCCAAAGATTTATTCCTCTGAATTCTGGGAGACGTGGGCAGATGGCAGAAGCCTGAAGGGTAGTGGATGAAGTACAGGGGAAAGTTCCAGAGCTTGTGCCTTTCTCAGTGTGAAGCAATTTCACGAGGAAAGTTTTCTCTAGGCACCCGGGAGCTTTGGGAGGGAAAAGTGACCAAAGCTGGCGAAGGGGACAGTAAAAAGATGAGAGGAAGCTGAAGATAAGGGAGGATCATGGGAAAACCTCTCCAGGGCCTGTGTTAGTGGGTCGTCCGAGGGAGACTCCTTCAAGGCCGGTGCACAGGCCTCCAACATTGCATGTTTGAAATACCCGGCTTCCTAAAAGCTCTCGTGTTTCTGATCTCATCTGTCTTCCTGAGAACTTATTGAGCAGGGGTTGATAGCCCACGTTCATGACACCGTGCTGTGAGGTTAACGTGGTTAACTGTGCTTGATGACTTGTGGGGCAGATTTTTGGATCTTCAAAGGTGATTCACACAACGGTCGCCCTCATGCAGCCATCGCAGGAGAAGTAGAGAAGCTAAGTCGGTTGAATCATGTTCTGCAAATGGGATTCTGTGAAGATATTTTCAGGGAGACGAAAAAATGAGCTCCGTTTTTCAGCCCTAGTTTCTGTTAACCAAAAGAGAGTTCCGAGAGGAAGAAATTGTGCCATCGTTTAAGAAAAGCTGTGAAGCACGAGTGATCATTTCCCCAAGTTCAACACAATTGCCAAAGACAAGTGGGCCTGATTCAGTGCATCAGCCTCGGCAGGAAATTACCTCCAAGCCTCACTCACCATCTTCAACGAGGAGGGCGGAGGAAGTGACTCCTTACTGTTTGGTTTTGCAGTAGCACAGAAGAAATGTCAAAATATATTCAACTTAAAAGCTGAATTATTTCTTCAACATAGACTCAGGGTCTGCCTTTGCTTAGTGTGGTATGAGGTTTGGGATGTGAGTAAAGCCTAAGTTCTTCCCTTTCTAGTATTTGACCTTGTCCATGGCATCTTTCTAGACGTCCAGTTTTTCCGCAGTAAAATAGAGGAAATAAGAATGTATCACCTACAGGCTTTGTTAAGTGTATAAAATCACCTAAGGGGCCTGCTTTGCAAACCAAGAAGCACTACGTTAACATGAAGTTTGACGCCTGTGTCGGTTTGTCACACTTAGCCCTAAGCAGAAATAGGAAAGATCGTTTCTATACCCTGTTGTCCTTTTTTTCCCCAATACGTGGAGTTTTGTATCATGAAATGCCAACTTTTCAAATGATACAGGGGTAGCAGTCATGTAGCCACAATATATATCAGCTCTTGGTTATCCATTATAACGGATATAACATTGGCACGGGTGATCACATATATTTACGGGGTGTGCATAGGCATACGTATAAGCATTTATGGTTAGGGTTACTTGTGAGGTGTTTCATACTTACATTCGAGTATGGTGAAAGGCTGTCAAGTACAGGAGGGAGTAGATTAGTAGATTGGTTCTGTGTTGCTCCAGAAGTCAGAACTAGGACCAATGGGTGGAGGTTACTGGGAGGCAGTTTTGTCTCAATATAAGGAATAACATTGTAACAATGAGAGCAGACCAATCAGAGAATGGGCTGCCTTGTGCAGTAGTAAGCTCCCCGTCACTGGTCCCTGGAATTATTCAAGAAGAGGCCAAGTGGTCGTCTCTCAGGGATGCCTTAAAACAGTTTACCATGTTACATGGGAGAAAGGTCTACATATCCCCAAGTGACCTTCTAATTCCAACATTCTAGGACACTGTGTGGAGGGTTTAATAGTGCATCAGATTAAATGAGGAAACTATCCTACTGAAGTACAACCTTAGAAGAAATTGGAAAATATATACAGTTCCCACACGGAGTTATACCCTGCAGTGATTCTGGCAGCAGGCAGCATCGTCTCCTAAATCAACACAAAGCCTGAACCCAAGAAAACATTTAGAAACAGAGACAGCAAGGTTTGGCATTCCTCAGATAATCCCAGGAAGTTTAACTTTGTGCCTTCCCATCTATAAAATCTATAGTTGAATTTAAAATGTATTTGGTGTGACCAAAAATAAGTCTCTGAAAGAATTAGTCTCTGATTTCATCCAGAATATGTTTAATTGTATATTTCCCCCTTATTGGAAATTTTGATTCAAGCTGTTTCTATTGTGAATTTTAAATTTAAAAAAAAAAGATTTAAATTCAAAAAATACAAAGTTCTAGATCATGAAGAGGATGATTCACGACCGCCCCCCGCATCCATGCATGATTTCCTTAGCATTTGGAAACTATAAAGTTTTAAGGAGAGCGTCAGGGCAGCTTGGCCGTACTCTGACCAACCACTGTAACTGATAGACAATCAAAGAAGCTTTATCCAGATGGACTCAGTACTATTCCTTGGTTTTGCCCAATATTAAAGGTCCCAAATGCATCTCTTCCAGGTTCAATAAATTCCCAGAGCTCCAAGAAGCAAAAGCAATAAAAATTATTTTTAATCAGTAGAATGGTCTAATCCTTTAAAAAGAAAATACTTAGGCTCTGAAAACTTACTGCCACCTCGCCCCTGACCAGTCATCTTAGTCTGTCATCTTTCTACCTACCATTACCGCAAAAACATGTTGAGTGATCTTTCTATATGCGTGTCCTTTTATGCAGGAACAGCTACAGGGCAATCTAACCTGGAGGTGAACTTTTTGGAATTCTTCATCTCTGAAATCACAGGGAGCCTGAGTCCTAAAGGAGAATCATAAACAGCTTTTCTTATAATCATACTTACTACGTCAGGAATCAGCTAAACATCTTGGACCTAACATCCTTTCAATGCATTTCGTAGCTTTCTTTGCATGGCAAAACATGGAGAAAGCTTACACACTTCATATAAGAAAAATGATACTTTTTAAAGGCATTGTAGTCAAACACCAAACATGACTATAAAAGTAGCATTAAAAGAAACCTACTTTGACATAGGTCCGAATCCTTTAACATATATTAGAACAAGTTAGGCTATAAATAGAAATACTCTGGATCTCTGAGTTTATTAATAGCCTTTATTTATTACCTGTGTAAAATATGTACAGCTCTGACACTCGATCCACCTAGCCTTGACTTCCAGGGAATGAGAAACCTGCCAACTTACCATAAGATAAATAGCAGATTTTCAGGTATCGATCCAGGCTGACAGCGGTCATGGTGATAAGACTTCCACAGCCAAAGAAAAACCCAGCCCATCCGTACCAGCGGCAGCCAATCCAGCCAAACACCCAGCGGTGACAGAAACAAGAGATGACGGTGAAGGGCTTACCTACAACTAGAGCACCAGGCAAGGTATCAAGAGGAGTTTCCTCCAGTTAAAATTTCCCCTCCTACCTCAACTCACCTGCCCCCTCTTCCACTGAAACACATGTGGGTATATTTGAACAGGTTTTATATTACTATTATTTTATATTAATTTCTAGATTAATAAAATTTGGGCAGTTATCTTTGAATAGACTGAGTTTGAAGCTATCCGGAGGAGGTTTTCAGTTACCATAATAGCCAATGATACTGCAAGGGTATAAGAAAAACTAGTCTTCGATAATTTTACTACAAAGAACTGCTCAAAGGGACTCAGCTTCAGGGAGCACAGGAGATGTCATCTCTGTGGGCAGTAACAACAATTTGGTCATTTCTAATGTTCTATTAAAGCTGTTCATTTGAAAGTTAAAGAAAGGGACAACGTATCCACAGTGAACTCAGACAGAAAAATTTATCTTTAAGCACAAAGTTTCTACTGATTTTCTCCATAGAATGCCCAAGACGCCATTATATTTCCTCCCTCCAAAGTTAAATACTCCAGTGTGAGTGGTCAAAAGTACTCATAGGAAGAAGGGTTGGCACAATACACTTCAGCATTCACTCAACCTCAGCAACCTCGTTTAGAACTCAGGTTCTACAAAACAATAATCCCAGAAGCTTGTCTCAAAAAAATAAATAAATAAGTATAGAAACAAACAAAAGCATTTACATAATAAAATCATACTGGGCAAGTTTGCCTGTTACACATACTTCCTGGAAATCAAAATTGAAACCTCTCAAAATATCCAAAAGTCAGAAAAGCAACTCACTTTATGTGCCCGAGTATTTCCCCCAGGTACTCCCCTACAGAACCCTACACGCATTATATACATTATAGTCAGCAAATGCTGCTCCATAGATGACAAAGTACGCCTCATTTGACTAGAAAGAATTCTTTAAAACATCCATCTTGAATTAAGGAATAATTTTATGCAAAGAATTTTTATTTATGTGTGTACAATGTATCAGAATAGCTGTCTGAGTCTGATCGATGATAGACTCATAATCTAATAATTACTATTTTAAGGCATTTGATTTCTTTTTTCTTCTTGTATTACAATATCTAGAATTTCCATTACAATATCAAATACAAGTAATCATGCTAGGCATTCATGTCCTGTGGCTAATGTTTAAAGACATGTTTTTGATGTTTTATTACTGCAGATGATGTTTTTTGCTCCCTTTCATCAGGCAAGGAAGTTCTTTTCTCATACTTTTGTCTATTAAGAATTTTTTTTTTACCAAAAATAAATGTTAAGTTTCATTGAATGCTTTCTCTGCATCTACTGAGGTGATCATAGGTTTCTTTTGTCATCAGCTTTATTAATGTAGTTTATTAATAAATTTATGATGTTGAAACATACATTCCATACATTTTTTTATTTATGATGTTGAAACATACATTCCATACGTTTTTATTATTTTTAAATAATAAAAAAATTCATAAAATTGTCCCAACCAATAGAAAGAAGAGATGGGAGAAGGGAAGAATGAAGGGGAAAAAAGGAAGAAGACAAAAAAGAGCATACAGATGGTGACCTAAATTCAACTCCACCCATTCCCCCAAGTGGGCGTTTTAGAATCTGAGTGTGTAGGGCATGAGCTTCCTGTAATGAAAAAGGAAATTTGGTCTCTAACACCGGGAGGTAACTTAGTGCTTTAGGAGTTAAGAGTCTGCAAAGGGGTTGGGAGCGGAAAGAGAGAGGTTATCTGTCAGGAAAGCCTTAATTAGAGAAGCAGTAGGGAACTAATGGCTGTGAATTCAGAAGGGGAGGAGGTTGAATGGCACTTGGGAGGATAAGGATGAGACCGTAAAGTGCGCTGGAGGAGGAAGGCTTGAGTCAGTTCCACACAAAGTTTTAAGAACAGCACAGATACCCATTCTCAAAAACAACGTGTGTAAAAAAAAAGATATGTGCCCCCTAATATTCTGAAACTAAAAACGTTTAAAAATAAGAAAAAGAAAAAAGAATAGTGTGGGTAATTTTCCTGGAAATTAGAATTAGTCTTGTATTTATTTAAAAAAAAAAAAAATAGACCACATTTGGTCTTTCACTGTTATTATCAATGACTTGTTACTGTCAATGACAACCCCAGGATGGATGTTCATAGGGAAGCACTGGGACTGGGGAGGTGAGTAAAAGAGCAGAGTAATAGAGTTGAAGCAGTCGGAATTGCCATACAGGGCAGCGATTTTCTGCCTAGAGCCCTGGGGACGGGAGGGCGGCCTTGGAGCTCTTCTGAGCGTGTGTGCGCTCCCGCGAGTCTTGAAGGGGAAGTCGGTAGTCATGGAGGGGAAGAAATATCAAGCAACTAGGTCCCCAGCCTCCACCTTCTTTCAATCGGATCTTTTTTTTTTTTTTATCTGTTTCATATATGGAACTTCTAAGTCACTCTTTTTCAAAGAAAGAATTCACTGCCTAAAAAATTGCTTAAGAACCACTTATTTAATTCCTTCTTTCGAAGGTTGAGACCCATTTCTACGTATTTTCTTCTGTTCTAGTGTTTTATTTCTTTCTCTCTGATCCTGTTGAATATCTTATTCAAACATGGAATAGCTATATCCGTAAATGTCAATCTGTTTGCCACCCGACCCAGATTTCTGGGATTTAAGCTGTTTATTCTTTGGGCCTCCATCAGGATTTTTTCTTACTTTCTAGAATGCTTTCTTCTACTTTTAATTCACAGCCTGCAGCCCTCTCTTATGCAATCGTTGTATTCAGTCTTTACCTTCCTGGAAAGAAATGCCCTGAGGAAGCCCTTCAAAGCCTAGCACATCTACACATCAAAAGAAGCTTCCCTAACCTTAGTGCATTAGGAAAACCAAGTAAGTGACATTCACAGTCTGCAGGTGCTAGCTCCCGCCCCTCTGGGGTAAAAGTTTCCAGGATTTCCCGTTACTTCACTCAACTAAAAAGTATTTACCTAGGAGCATCTGCTGTACGCTAGACTCACATTTCCTGCATTTATCTAGACTGCATCACACCCCAGCTTGCTAGTCGAGGCACCCTCATCTGATAACCTCCTAAACCTAGTCAGTCTAACCCTAATGCTGGTGAGGATAATGGAGAGTAAAAGAACTGCTTCATTTTTATTTTATTTGTTTATTTTTTTTGAGACAGAGTCTTACTATGTCACTCTTGGTAGAGTACCGTGGCATCACAGCTCACAGCAACCTCCAATTTGGGGCTTAAGTGATTCTCTTGTCTCAGCCTCCCAAGTAGCTGGGACTACAGGCACCCACCACAACACCCAGCTGTTTGTTGTTGTTGTTGTAGTTGTAGTAGTTGGCATTGTTGTTCGAACCTGCCAGCCCTAGTGTATGTGGCCAGTGGTGCACTAACCACTTGGCTACAGGTGCCAAGCCAAGAACCGTTTTATTTTTATTCGGTAAATAATTATTAAGGGCCTACTCTGTAACAGGCACAGAGCAAGGTGCTAGGGGACAAAGTGAAGATCAAGACTGACAAATTAATTTTCTAATAGGGAGATCAGAAAAAAAAATCCATAATAGAAGATACTGTCTTCTAGCATGAGGGTGATGATTAGTGCTGTGAAGAAAGATAAAACAGAGAAAGGAGATAAACAGAAATTATTTTACATTAAGTATTCGAGGAAGACTTCTCTAAGAAGTGACATCTAACTAGACACCTAAATTAATGGGAGTGTGCAAGAAGCCTTTGATTCTAAGGAGAGGAGGCAGCAAGCTTAAAGGTGAGTGTCAGCTAGGTGCGTGCTAACGGCAGCAGAAAGGCAAGGTAGAGTGACCAGTGACCGAACGGGAGTGAAATGAGTCTGTTGTGCCTATGACCCAGACAAGCGAAAGCTATTTTGAGGTTCTTCCTGAAGCAAAGCTTCAGTTGAACCTTTGGAATGTCACCTGGAATGGCTCTCTCTCTCTCTTCTGCTTACTAGAAGAAGGCTCCAGAACCGGGCTGCACATTAGCAGCACAGAACAGGATGAGTCATTTTGTTTACCTTAGTTTTGCTTTGATTTCATTTGCTTTAAATGTCAACGTCCAGGGCTCCAACACCTGCCCTCATCTTCTGTTTTAATTTATCTGGCCTGAGCCCTGGCACTGTCTATTTCTTTTTTGTAACTCCCCAGCTTATTCTAATACGTAGGTATGACTGGGAGCCATTGGTACTTGAACAGCAAGCATTAATTGCACACATGCCACACATCTGGTCTCTTGAATGTGCTGCTTCAAGGTGCTTTTAATGAAATATAATTGAGCAAGAAAAAAAAAAACACATATCCTTTAAGGTTTATTGGAAAGGAAAGCATATTATAGATGGTCAGAAGTTGAAAAACTGTTTGGGGTTAGAGAAAGTTGCCACCTGAAAGGAAATGGTTCCTGGTGAATATATTCTGAAGACATAAGCAGAGTAATGAGATGGTTTCTGCAATTATAGAACAGACTTGCTTGGTTGGAAGCACTTTCAATGTATCAGACCAATTAAGGACATTTTTATTCAGTGTGTAATTCAACCTTAGCATGAGTCTGGTATTATTCACTGCTGAAGGGTGTGGCTGAAATGACAAGTGTCATTCGGGCGTTTTATGCTCAGTACCAGATGGAGAAGTTTCAGGGGCCAGCTGGGTGAGTGGAGCTGTCATTTATGTTGTGACACCGCCATCGCGTGGCCATAGGCAGAATGGCAGCCACTTTGCAGCCTTGCAAATTCCCCGGAGTTCATCTTATTTTCACAGAACAGAGCCTGACACGTCATGCTTCTTCACTTAACGTGCGTATGCATTTGCCATACGGGTTCATAATATTTTAAGCCTGTCCATACCATGTAAGCCCGGCCCAGATAACCAAGACCATCCAAACTCAATAGCAGAGCCACACACCTACCTCTGTGTGATAAATAGTGACTGAACTGGTAGAGGATTATCACTGGGACTTGCTTTTAGAGATTAGCAGTGGCAGAAAAATCCACTTATAAAGAAGGATAACAAATATCAGAAAAAACAATTTTAAAGGAGGCTTTCAGTGGGAAACTGTTAAAAGGTTTCTGGTGGTAAGAAGAGCTGACATGTGCTGTTCAAACACAATTTCCGCGACTCTGATAAGTTAAGTCTCTAAGCTAAATATCAGATGTTGGAATCCAAAGATGTTGCATCTAAAGAACCCTGGAATCTTATGGGAAAAGGCAAAGGGAATGGACCTCCCCAGAATCATTATTATTTTTAAAAATCCGAATTATAGTTTAAAAAAATATGTATTTCTCTTACAAGGGTACATGTGAAATTTACTAAGTGTAGAATATAAATGTCTTAACACAGTAACTGAGAAAATGCCATGAAGGCTCTGTTAACCAGTTTGATGAAAATATTTCTAATTGTGTATAAAACCAGCACATTGTACCCTCATGATTGCATTAATGTACACAGCTATGATTTAATTAAAAAAAAAAAAAAGAGGTATTCCAACTCCTCCTTGCTGGGTTATCAGTGATTTTTCTGTGCAGCAGAGTGTGAGAAACCGTGAACCAGATGCTCCTTCTACTTGCAGTGAGTCCCTAAGTCCTGATTATGTCATTAGCAGGGCAGCTCCTCCCTCTTCCTGTATCCACCTTCTGACTGTCCTCAACTGTTAGTTACCCTTCAAGACCCTACTGTCTTGCTGTTTATTTTAACCAGACTTCAGAGAGTTGCAGGGGTGTGCGGGAGCCTGCCTGTAAATTTCTGATGTCTGAATCCTTTTGCTTACCACCCCTGAAGGTGTCTAAGGAATCCTGTGTTATTCCAAAGTGTACCTGCAGCATCTCACACGCCTGCACACAGGAAAGACTCAATAAATGTTACGTGAATGATGTCCACACTCCCTGACTTACTCTGTGAAGGAAGCAGCAAAAGGGGATGTGGGCGGGGGGCTCCGCCAACCAGTCAGGACTTTAATACGGGGAGTGGATTAAACCCCGAAAGAAGAACCGGCGTGGCTGCATTACCTGAAATCCCCAGATCGCAGACTGCTAAATTGACAGTCATTATCTCAGCAGGTCTCAGTTTCTTCTTCCGTCTAGAGGACATATACAGGACATAGCCATTTCCAAACGTGGACAGAATCCCTACGAGCAAAAAGAAAATGCTCGTCATTAAAATTAGGAGGTAGAGTTCACTGGGATATGAAACACTTCTCAATTTCAAAAATAGACACCATCGATTTAAAGGGTAGTGAGAGGACTCTCAACAAAAATCTAAATTAAGAAGATGAAATAAAAAGCATGAATCGTGTGTGAAAGGGTCGCCTCGAAAGGGACAGGAGTCAGGGGTTACAAGGCCGAACTTACCCAGAAAAAGGAATGGTAACTTCCCAATGGTCAGTTCTTGTACTGGCCCCCAGGGTGAAGTACTTTCCTCAGCCATTTTTAGAGATTACTGGCTTTATAGAACTCCCTCTTTCTGATCAATAGGGTGAGCCCCTCAGCTCTTGCTAAATTCTGAAGATGAAGGCAACCACATAAGGCGCCTTCAGTATCAGCGCCAGCTCCTGAGGAGCCCCAGCATTCAGCAGCGGCAGGGGCCAAGTAAGACTGCCGTGACCCCTGCAAGGCAAGGGTCATCTCCTGGGGACAGCGCCTAAGACGTTCGCCTCCCGAGGAGACAGAGACACTGGGTGTCTGGCAGACAAGACAGCCTTCAGCTGCTGCTGGACTAGGCATCAAGGGCAAGTGGGTGACAAGTGACAACCTGGGCACTCCCCCTCCCACCAAGGGGAGAGAAAGTGACCCTCAACCCACCAGCCCTACCAACAATGGCATAAGTGTGTTCCCACGTTTTAATATCTTTTCATTAATGACTAACTGGTCTTGGCATTACAATGAAACTCAAAAAGTGGTTACAAACCCAGTTTAAATCCAAAATGACCCAATCCCTACTGACTTTATTTAAGAAAAGAATACACCTACTTCCATAGCTTAAAGTGTAGAGTAGATTTCTTCAGGAATTCTTGCTTCATAGTGTAGCTGTGTATAAATGAGAATCTGGTACAGCTGCCTTTAGTAGTAAGGAATAAGGAGAGTATTAACAGGAGAAACCCAGAGTTTCGTTTTAATTTCTACTTCTCCACCACAATTCATTCTGGGAGCAAGGAAAGAAATGTGTGTTTCAGCGGATGGTATGAAACCACCAGGAGCTAACTGCATTGGGCTCTGAAGAAATTGGGCGGCGCCTGGGGCTCAAAGGAATAGGGGTGCCGGCCCCATATACCGGAGGTGGAAGGTTCAAGCCTGGCCCCAGCCAAAAACTGCAAAAAAAAAAAAAGAAAGAAAGAAAGAGATTCTGACTCCCTGGAGTCAGTGTTGGTTAATGATCTATTAAAACCTCTTAGAAAAAAAAAAAAAAACCTCTTTAGCTTTCTTAAAGCAGAACAGAAGGAAAAAGATATGGCGTTCTAGAGCAAATCCTCGTGGTTTGGAAAAATGATTAAACTAATGTCACCTACTTTGTATCTAAAAAACAAAAACAATAAGTGCACATATATGTTTTTGATACACAAGGTTCATTTAAACATCCTTTATCTGTCTACATCTCCTTGGAGAATATTCGTTTTCTTATTTTTACTTCCTTCAATTTTCTTTCCTAGCCCTGCTTCATGGGGTTTCTCCCAGTGCCCAAAACATTATCAAAAAATAGTCAACTCTATTTGCTATGTGTAAAATTAGTCCCACAAGCAATCTTATCTATAGATGAGTGTCAAAAGAAAGCATTTTTACTTCTAATCCTACTTAAAGGAAAACAAGAGTGAGAAGGTTATGACTAAGGCAGGGCCAATTTTAGATTCTTAAAATGCTAGATCTTATTATAAAACTCGCATCTCTTATTGTTAATAAACCAGGTACTTACAGTAACAGTAAAAGAGTAGGAGGTGGAAAATGACTCTCTTTTTCTCTTCTATTCCAAACTGACTTATGTCTATCTTCCTGTCTTCTGTAAGCTGTCTAGTGTTTAACAAAGCTCACTGTGAAAGTTGTTCATTTCACTCTGGCTCCTTAAAGGAATCTGGGCAAATCCACACAAGCCTATTCCAGGAGGGTAAAAGATAGAGACAGGACAAGCCCAATTCCTGGGGGGTCTCAGATCAGTCCCCTGACTGCTCTCCTCCCTTTGAGGGACTATTCTGGGGCATCGCCGTGTTTGGGGTCTGTTTTCTAGCTGCATGTCAGCAAATGCGCTTCAATATGACTGAGAACTTTCTTTCCAATCCCACGAGCACCTGGTGAGAAATTCTCCTGATGTCCCCACTTCTCTTCCTGCAATTTTTCATGCTAAGGTTGGGAATGAACTGACGCGTCTCCCTATTTTGTATGGGAGAGATTTTTCAGGTTTAAAGATACTACTTGTTAATACATTCCTTGCAAGTGACTGAGATATATTACATTTCATTTATAATGTGCTTATTTTTCTGCCTTTTCTGATCATGGAAAATACTTAAGTGTCATGAAAGTGGAGTGTGGATTTTACAATATGATAGCCTCCTTCCATCAGTGTTTGACCATTTTATTCACTTCTCTATTCCAACTTAAAAGAATGGCAAAAAGCAAGTGCAAAATATATATTTGTGTTGAAAGGACATGGGGGTCTATTTATAAGAGAGGGAATTTAAATTAGTAAATCACTAACAATAAAGATAAGGACCTGGGGAATCACTTTGCAAGAGAATTTGATTCATGCTCATGATTCCTTTTGCCTCAAGCACTGACCATACAGGGATATCAAGATTTTTCTAATGAGTTTTGCTAATTTCAGGAAGTTAAATGAAGCTCTTAGCCAGTAATTAGTAGATGAGAGAGGGAGAGAAAGAGAGAAAAGGAGGGAGAGAGAGAGAGAAACAAAGATGAGAGAGAGCAAGCTCGAGTCAACATCTGGAAAGATTAAAGGCAGACAAACCTAAAACACAACCCACCTGCACACTGGTCACCCAAATTTAAAACAGCAACTTTAAATTTAAGGAAAGTATGGTGGTTAAAGCCGAATTATCTAGATTAGTGCTGTCTAAAAGAAATGCAACGTAAACCATAAATGCACTTTAAATTTTTCTGATAGCAACGTGAAATGAGGTAAAAATGTATAAGTAAGTTAATTTTAATCATATATTTTATTTAACCTCATATACCCAAACTACTGTGGGTTCAACATGCATTTAACTTTTAAAAAGTTATTAGTGAGGGTGGCACCTGTGGCTCAATGGGGTAGGGTGCCAGCCCCATGTGCCAGAGGTGACGGGTTCAAACCCAGCCCCGGCCAAAAACCGCAAAAAAAAAAAAAAAAAAAGTGATTAGTGAAACATTTTATATGACTTTTTCTTGTACTAAATCTCCAGTGTGTATTCACACTACAGCTCGTCTCAATTTGAAAAAGTCACACTTCTGCTGTTCAGGAGCCACAGGCAGACACCTGCACGGGGATAGTGCCATCTGCAAATAAACATACCCCTCTGTGGATTATGAACAGAAATCTTTCGAACCCGGACACATTTGCATTTATCATCAATAAATTTTCACCTCTCATCCAAAGGACTTAGCTAAGCTGTTATGATGCAACTTGACTTCTGGGTGAAGTAAACTTCCTGTGCCTCCTACCGCGACAGCCCTGAGCTACACTCACTGAACTCAGAAATGCTGAACTGGGTTATTTCTAAGGTCCGTTCGGAGTCTAAAGTCTTATGATTATATCAAAAGCATTTTTTATGAAATAGAAGCACTCTTTAAATTCATTTTGGTATTCAGAAGATAAACCTACCCCCAAGGTAACCAAAAGTGAAATACAGTCTCACCTTAAATACTTTTGCTGTAAGCATTCTGTAGATTATTAATGGTGTGTTTATTCTAATAATAAAGATAATAGTCATTTCTAAGAGACATTTAATGAATGTTATGCCACCTTATATGCTGTCTCCCTCCCACTCTCCACCATCACTAAAATATCCACTTACATGTTGGAATCTTCTTTGCAAAATTAATGTATCAGCCCATGAATTTTCTAATTGTGGCCTTTGCACAGAAGAATTAAGGAAACTTACCAATTATTGTTAGGTAAAAGCCAGCCACCAAATCCGCTTCCCAGGACAGTTTGGAAGCAAACGGATCCCCATCTCGAAGATAGTGTGGCCGGAGGTCCTCTGGGGGCAGAGCAGTGTGGTTTAACGCCATGCCGTTCTCAAACCACCACCAGTCTGAAAAGCAAAACAAGAGCGACCTCAACAGACCCAAGACAGCTTGAATCATCTCATAACTGTGGCTTCTGTTTTAAGACCAAAAAAGCAAATTCCCAGGGTTATGGATGATTCTCTAATTCATAACTGGTGAAAAATCTAACATCTTTTTCAATGATCCTAAGATGCAAATACTCCATGATCTACTTTTATCCAAGCCTGCGTTTTCTCTTCCTCCTCATGCAACACCCACTTTAAGCCAGTTCACACCTCCCTTGATGGATAAGGGAATGCAGACCACATTGTCCATTTTACTGTTTCTTAGTAATTTTTGTAAAGGCCTAAGGTAAAAAAAGATATTGTAGGGAGTGTGCACACTAAGTTTTTTTTTTCATTTTTCAGAGTGAAGTATTTTTTTAATGATCCAAATTGCCCAGAAAAGCACCTCCAACAGTTACATGTTAAGTGAGCTTCAGAGTTTTGCTAAGGAAAGATACACTGCGCTGAGTACAAAGGAACATGACCTGCTCATGAATGAAACCAAGAGCTAGAAGATCGTCAAGATTATCTCGAAATTTGGAGTCATTTAGAAAAGAATTCAAGCTTGGTTATAACTCACAAGATTCTTCTATAGGAAGATTTGGTTCCCGAGTTTCCTAAAGCAGAAAGCAACTACATTATTCCCACCCTTACCCCTTCACAAGCCTTCCCTCAATTGGCTCATTTATGGTTCATGCTGAACTCTTGAACAACAAAGAACTCCCCAAACACAGAGATCTTTGTACTGTTTCTATTGAATTTTTATTTTAAAAAGATTAGTGAAAAGTCTTTGATGGGCTTTCTGTAACAATAAAAGTCACATAATGTCCCCAGTACTGAAACTTGAAGTGGTGTGTTGTTCCTGAGATAAAATATGCTGCTGAGGTCATAATTTCCTTTGGAATGATCATTATTATTATTTGTTGTTTTGAATGTTTCAATCTCTTTTGATCTTGCTTATTTCAAATGGAACCGATAGGTGTCGCTGTTGAGCCCTTTAGGAAGCAATTTGGAACATCATACATCAGACTACAAGTGGAATGCTGAGCTGTGGGTCTCACAGTGGTGACAGGGTGATCAGCAGATATCTAGAGACGTAACCTGACTTTGCGAAGGAGACAGATTTAAATTCTTCCTGTCGGTTTACAGCTTACAGTTAAGAAGGACTTTTCAGGGGACTTGTGACTCTTTCAGGGGTCAGTTGGCTGAAACTACTGTCCACTTCCACACACAGTTTGAGGATAGTCATATTAGTAATGTTCATTCAAACTCCTTCCCGTTGGGAGTTATCAAAAGCTGTAGAAGAAATCTCTGGCAGCCAACTCCCACCCCATCTCAAGATGTGCCCAAGTCAGAGAGTATCTTTATCTTTCGGACTCCTGATTACCCTTTAATTACCACTCCTCTGGTAAATTCTCTCCTCATCACAGACTCCCCCTGGCTTTCCAGTCCTGTCCTTGACTTTGGATTCAGAATCCTAAGACAAGTGTTGGAGTTCACCCACCCTCTGACCTTGAGCAGATTATTTAAGCTCTGAATCACAACCACTTCATCTATGTAATGAGCAGTCTTGTTCCTACCCACAACTCATGCCCACTGTAGGAATAGTAGCAAATGGGATTTGAAAGTGCACTGCAAATGGGGGAAGGGGGTGCCCTGTCTAGTTTTTATATGCCAGGACACTTATATTTCCAAAATTTGCCTATCCATCATGATACCGCTGTGCATAACAGATGTCCTCGGGATCCTATGCTGAACAAATGCATGCTTATATCGGAATTCGAACATCTAATCTACTGAGCACCTACCATAAACCTAGCAGGATAAGAGTGGTTTTCCAAATCATGTTACCTTGACATAAGGAGGATGACTATCATTTTGGAGAGAGAAAAGGTAAAAATAATGGTCAGAAAAATAATGGTACGAGAATTAAAAAAAAAATAAAACTGTTTTATCTGGTTTTAGATAATAATTTTTAAAGCAAGGAAATAATTACATTTTATGATAAATTAACTATGCTGTGTGCGGGGAAATGCTGCTATAGTATGACTTCATTAAGGAATAAGAATTAAATTCCTATGACTGGGAATTCTAGATGTATATTGTATCCAGACAAACTTAACTTTCAGTTGAAGTAAGGACACTCTGGGCTGCTGCTGAAATACTGCAGGACACGGGAAATGCTCCTCTGAAGAGCCTAATATTTCAGGGAAGGTGTGAGAGGGTGAGAAGAAAGTGTCCTGTGTAAAAGTGGGGAATAAAATAAATGACTTCTTAAGACCTCCCTTGAATTTATGATTCTGGGAGAAGAAATAAATTAAACTTCTTGAAGTAGGTTGTATGTCATTATTCATGTTCACATAATCCTTTCAGCAAGAAAACATACTCCACTGTTCTCACATCTGCTAATTAAAGGTCTTTGTGACTAGGAAGACAGCTTCCCGAGAATGTTCTCATGACAGTTTATTATAGGAAAAGTTGAATCTCCCCCCCGACAACTCCTCATCATCATTAAAGTCTTAAATGTCAGCTGAATTATTAGAATTAACCTAAAAAAATGCTCTACGATTCCACAATAAAATCTAAGGGACAGCAGAAGCAACCCAAGTACCCTTCAACCCATGAATGAATTAACAAACTGTGGTACACATATACCATGGGAAACTATTCAGCCATTAAAAAAAAAAGGGAGACTTTACATCTTTTGTGTTTAACTGGATGACGTTGAAACACATTCATCTTAGTAAAGTATTTCAAGAATTTAAAAAAAAAATCCAAATTACTCAGTACTAACTTGAAACCAATACAGAAAACACTACACACCCCCGCAAAAGAAAAAACAGGTATAGTCTAACAAGGGAGAGGAGAGAGAGGGAAGGAGGGTGGAGGGAGGGCGGAGTAGCTCCTAACATGCACAATATGAGGGTATTCACTGCCACCTCCACCCCAAGGGCTTAACTACAACTTGAACTTTACTTTAGAAATGAAAACAAGGTAACCTAAGTATTTGTACCCTCACATTAATCTGAAATTAAAAATAAAAAATAAATAGTAGCCAACAAATTTCCCCTTGACCTGCTAAATTTTCTCTGGTTCCAGGCAGGAAATAGCAAAAAGCATGGGCAGTGTGAAGCCACTTATGTGGAGTGTCCAAAAGTGTCCTGCCCAAAAGGGTCTTCCCCACTGGCCGGCTCTGGCTTCTAAATCTTTGACCTTTTTTTGCCTGCAGTCATTATCACTACAAAATTTCTTTCCAGGGATACATTATCTGAGAATATAAGATTTGAATCTATCAGCACCCATGAAAATTTCTAACATAATAGAGATTATGAAATTAATTACTTGACACCTAGTACCCTCCGGGAGACTTGAAAAGAGGTATGACAATGACACAAAGGAAGGAGCTGGAAATGGTGTAATCCATCAGTATCTCTGGGGGGTATAAAATACATGGAAGGCCTTGAAATGTCCAGAAAGTTAACAAATGCCTGAGGATGTCAAAGAAAAATGAGCAGCAAGAATTGATCTCCTCAAGCTCTGGGGTTAAAATTTGCTTGGTAGTAAGCCTGATAAAATATAAACAAGAGAAGAACCAAATTTCCTAAAAATTCAGAAATCCTGTAACTTGTTTCCAAAGTCTTTATCAAGTGGGGGGTTGCCCATTTTTACTACTGTCTTAAAAGATTACCCACAAAGCCTACAGAAGAAAATGTGTGTGGTCAGATTCGTTTTTATATCAACTCTAGAAATTTGTGCCAGGCCCTGGGCTGCTGTCTTAGGATAAGGAGCCAACAACTCAGAGCTAAACCCTCCAGCCCCTCGCAGGGAGTCAGCTAGGCTGGGCCACCATCATGTTTAGGAACAACCTCTGGAACAACAAGGGAGACGAACCTTATGGACACCGGGTTGGGTTATTTGAGCCTTCAAACTATTTATTTTTGTTTGTCTTTGTTTGTTCCTCTCCCATCTTCCTAGAGTTTTGCCTTCTCCATCTGAGCACCGCAGTGGGTCCTGAATCTCTCCTTTACTTTCCTATCTAATTTTTTTCTAAAAACAAATTAATTGACACATTTTATTGAGATAATAGGATATTTACAATGCATTTAGTGGGAGAAAAGCAATTACCAAAGAGTTACAAAAAATTTAAGTGAGAGAAATGTATGAAGAAAGCAATCCAGTGGCATTAATAGATACACCAGAGGGTAAAAATTTATTTTTATTAGGCATCATGATAGCATAGTTATTATGTACACTGATGTTAATGATAATTCCATTTTTACTCTTTATTTATCAGGAAGGGTGCCCCATAATAGCGGTGTTTTCTTACTTTATTGTTTAACAATGGTGTATTACTTATGCGATATTGTCTACATTTTTAATAAAGAGTCTGTGACAGATTATTTGTGACATTAGTGAAATTGTAACCCTACCCATCCATTTGTTCACTCATATGAATATTTATTTACCTCAGAATATGTGTAGGCCCTTACTGAGCCTAGGTGTTACTCACCCCGGGGCTTTGCCATTTATGAGATGCCTTATGTGAGCTGAAATTGAAGATTTTTCTGCAAGGACTTACCCACAGCCCTGCAATTTCACCAAATGGGGAGGAGCTCACATCTGTGCTCCTAGTCATGTGCTAACACTGTCTTGGATGGTATCAGCCAGAGATCAGTCCCAGGTAACACCGAGAGGGTCTTCCCCATAGTGATTGTATCTCTTCTTGCTAACTGAGTGTTCTATAAACTCAATAAGCTTAACTCATGCCTTTCATAATGATTTTTGTTCTGTGTCAGCAGCTATTGGTGCTTAATATGCAATAAGTCATAACAGTATCAGAACTGATATGTCATACAGCAAATCTGAATTCTAGTAAAACAATTTGGATTATTTTGACATTTGTAAGGGTTTAGCATTTGTCTTTTATGTAGGTAAATAAAATCCTGAAAGCATCTCAACATGCGAAGTAGCAATCAAGAAACAAAACATAAATAGTTTGAAGTCTCAAATACCCCAACCCAGTCTCCAGAGGGAACCTTTATCTATTACCTAGTGCTAATGAGATCCTCGCCTTCTCTACAGGAGAAATGTTCACAGCCACAAGGAAAACTTGTGATTAGCTGAGGTTGGCAGTGAAACAGACATGCACTTACGCTCTTCTGGTTTTTTGCTGCATCGTTCAATATGATGCTAGAGAAGGAAATAAAAGAGTAGTAGTTTTTTTCAACCCACACAACTAAGAAATATGTGGGGAAACATGGGAAAGAAGGTAGGAAGGGAGAAAGAGAGGAAAAAATAATGGAAAGAATATTTTCCTCTATAGAAACAAGCCATCAAGGAGCAATTAACTCAATTCAATATCTTCCCAAGCAATATAAAACTGAGACAAAGCTGTTGGTTGAGAATAACAACCTCTCTGTCAATATATTCCTAACGAGTTCAGCCTGATGTTAATTGACAAGTCGAAAGGGATAATTGTAAGTAAAAGAGAGATCTGCTTTCATATTTTCTTAGGTTGTTAACATTTATTTTTTAAAGTTTCATCTGTTGTGTAAAGACTATCATGTCAACCAACTCCTCCTTGAGCTGCTGAATAATAAATTTCAAGTTACTGTAACCCCACATTCTCTGCAATCCACTTTTCCCAAGCAAAAAGGATAGGGCATAAATTTCATTTAAAAATTTCTATTTTAATTGCTAGCCCTCAATACTTCTCATTCACAGAGCAAGAGGCACTTCCAACCCAAATAACAGCAACGTCGCCCACCTCTGGCCATCTGTCCATTCTTCTATTTCTCTCCCAGGGGACAATGCATACATCCAAGAGCTCTTCTTAGAAGAACAATCAAGTCATCCTAACCTGCTCAGATAATAAAAGTAGTACTTGATCTAAAGATTGGCTGAAGAGCAAGCTTATAGCTTCCTTAGAATTCCCACCAGCATTATTAAAGAGTACAGGACTTACAAATCCTTCTCAACTTGGAAGCATATTTTGACATCATTCTCACTGTGGACATTGCATCTCCCCCTCAGCCCTCAAATAGAGAAAGAAACGTAGACCAAAAATAATAATAACTTTTTTAAAAAGCCAGATAATCCCCTTTCCTCTAAATTCAAATACCCCAGTTCTGAACTCAAACAGTCCTCTAGATCACGTTAGCTATGGTTTATAGTTATGAAATTGCCCTTGTTGATAATAATGATCGACATGAAACACATGCAGAATTTTCAGCAACAGAATCTGTTCATTCCTTCTCAAAAAGAGATACAACATACAAATTAAAAAAAAAAAAGAAGAAGAAGAACAAACAAGCTACCCACTTAAAAAAGAAACTCAGAGTATTTCAGAAAACATCAGGGGCTGCAAATTAACAGTCTTTCATTATTTTACTGCTGAGTGCCTTTCATGTCTTATTCCTGATCTGAAATTCTGTCTCCGTGATGCCTTTTATAAGTTAGTTGATAGATGTGGGCCTAAACTCCAAAGGGGAAGAAAGAAATCCAATTAACTTCATCAATTACACAGTAGAACAAAGGCTCAGACAGACGGGCTCTCACTTGCTCCTAGTGAGGGGAGCTGCTTCTTACAACCAGGAAGAAAAAGGAGGAAAAAAAAACCCGAAAATGAATTAAGAACCATTGTCTCTTTGCCCCATGAATCACATGTAGGCTATTCTCATAATTCCTTTTAATTGACCATTCGATTCAAAGTCCTGTTTTCCAAACAGTAAATCTTATAATTTCTTTTTTTTTTTCTAAGTAGTTTTATACCCTTTGTTAAAACTCACCGATTTAAGAGCCTGCCAAAAAGGAAGTTTCTCTCCCTGGGCCTGGGCTTCTGGCCGAGTTGATCAGGTTTTGGCACTTCTGCCTACTGGTTCTTTCCAAACCCACACTCTAATTACTTTGCACTTCAGCTGATTTTAAACATTATCAAGTAAAAGGTATTCATTTTCTATGCTTTCCTGCTCTCTCCTCCCCTTTTCTAAAAGAACCAATCATATCTTCAGGAAAAAACAATCTCATCTTATTGAATTATGAAGAGAGATGCAATTTTTGGAAGCTTAACTTATTGGTGATTAAAAAACCAGCAACAGCTATTTGGCCCTTATATCGATCAGATACAAGAATAATGCTGTCTGCCGACTGTACTTTAAGACATCATCTAGTGGATTTGTTTCTTTCAAAGTCTCAGATAATCAAAAATTAGATCCAAAGTCTTCAGTAATTGTCTTCTTAGGCAATTTTTTTAATCGAGACACATTGTCTTCAATTATCTAATAAATGCTTGAGAAAGACCATGAAAATAGAAAAAGAAAAACTCACACCTAATCTTTAAAAATAAAAGTTAATGCTTGTCCTGACCTAGTTTATAACCCTCAAGGTTTGTCAGGAATGAGATTGAGGTTTCTGTTCTCTGACATTAAGCCAAAGCTACCACCTGTCACACCCAGCCTTGAATGGTGCATCCTCTGTCACCAGCACCGTGCTCAGGGTTTGAATGGGTGCGTCCCCTGTCACTAGCAGCATGCTCAGGGTTTGAATGGGTGCGTCCCCTGTCACCCGCACTGTGCTCAGGGTTTTACATGTATTATTTTGTTTCAGCTTCACAACATTAGTGCTAGAAAGTAGGTTATTATTATTATTACTGTTTGTCAATAAGCATATTCACAGCCAAAAAGAAAACTAGTGATCCCCTGAGACTGACTGTCAAACAGAAATGCACACGCATTTTCAATAGATTCAGAGAGGTTAAGTTAGTTCCCACAAGGCCACACTATTTAACTACTGGTAATATCTCATTGTATGTTTGTTGACTAAACCAGTGAACAAAACTTTAACCAACAAATATCTTTGCTTCAAATAGCGTTTTCCATGGAGAACGGGGGATAAATTATATTTATGTTAGAGGAAAAAAAATAATGTGCCATTATACACAATCATTTTAAGCAAGCCTCCTAAAAAATAAGATATTTCAGAACAGCCCCCCAAAAGAAATGTTTCCAGATTTTCCAACATAATTTGAGTTTTGAATATCCTAACCCACCAAGGTAGAATGGTGCTTTTCATGTCACATGATGCCTCAGTATTTAAAAGAGTCTCACCATAAACCCTATCTCAACCCATCTCTCCTTCACATACTTACCCTTCTCCTGGCAGTAAGATAGCTTCATTTTC
Source organism: Perodicticus potto (assembly GCA_963574655.1). Taxonomy (NCBI): domain Eukaryota; kingdom Metazoa; phylum Chordata; class Mammalia; order Primates; family Lorisidae; genus Perodicticus; species Perodicticus potto. The sequence goes on from CAUYRH010074600.1 coordinate 26,557, forward strand.
AAAAGCCTCAATCTCGAAGACAGATTTTTTTTTTTTAATTTATTTTTGTTTTTGCAGTTTTTGGCCGGGGCCGGGTTTGAACCCACCACCTCCGGCATATAGGGCCAGCGCCCTACTCACTGAGCCACTGGTGCCGCCCCTCGAAGACAGATTTATCTTTCCTGGGGATTGTGTGATTTCTTTAAAAAAAAATTATTGTCTCTCCAAAAAAACAAATGCATGAACAAGAAAAATAATGAAAAGATACTGAAATAAGGGGGGAGGGTTGTAGAAGAAATAGTACAAAGAGCATTGCTTTCCTTCATGTACCCATCAACATCGAAACAAACCATTCCTTGTGTATAGATTCATGCTTACCTCAAAATGAAGTTTCTGACTAGGGATTTAGCAGACCAAAGTGCCAGGATTAATTATTACTGCTTACTAAGCGAATAATTTTATCCACAGCTCATTAACGTTTTCAATTCCAATGAACTTTATTTCAACAACTCACTCCCACAACCAAAACTAGGTTTGCACGCAACCTTGAACTACTCCACCGATGAAACACTAAATTCTAATTCTCCCACCCACTGGCCGCAATGTCCTGTTCCTCCATGACACTCAAGTGCTCTCATCCCTGAACCTCATGGTTTTGTCATCATTGGTCAGCTCCTTTTGTCTTCTATTTGCTTTCCCTCTTTGTGTATCTTGGTACCTGAGTCTAGTGGTTCTCAACCTTCCTAACGCTGTAACCCTTTAATACAGTTCCTGTGGGTCACGACCCCCAGGTTGAGAACCACTGCTTTAATCAGTCACTCAACAATTCCACGAATTTCTAATATCCTCTATGTCCAGCTTGATCTGCCTTCTAAAGCTCAGCTGTTCAACTTGTCTTCTCCAACATTCTGGAGCCTACCCTATGGAGCAGAATCTCTACAGGACAGGTTTCTATCATAAGCCGGGACAACAGCACTGTCTGACTATCCCCAACCTGTTTCTCTAAACTATGATTCTCAAAACAGATCCCTTTTCAGCAGATCTAAGGTAGCAGTGGTGTGGGAAGGAAAAAGAGTTTAATGGGTGTTACCAGTTGTCAGTTCAAAGTAACACGGCCTTCTCTCAGCAAACCTTTCTGAGCCCTTAGCTTTAAAAAAGACATTATCTTAAGTGCTGAGAATTTTTACTTTTAGGGCAGTTGCAATCTATAGGAAAAGACAACTAATGACTAAAAAATGTCAGCATTAACTGTTCACGAAGAGGCCCAGAACACCCGAATGCTATGGGGGGAGCCTTTAATGGTTTGGAAGATGTTAGCATCTTCTGTGCAATTCAGAAATGTCCATATTACCATAAGTGTGATATTATCTATTTAAAAGAAAATAAAATCAGTGTCTCCATTATGATCCAGGTAATCTAGTGGGTGATGAAGATACAACAGTAGAAAGATCAAAGTTTGTTCCTATCCTCAGAGAATTTACACTTTAACACAGATGTAAAGTCATTACAGAGAAATCATTTAATTACAATTAGAATAAGTCCACAATAACAGTAACGGAACATAAAACTGTCTGCAAAATGGAATGGAGGCAAATTCCTATTTTAAAGATGGACAAACAGGCCGAGGCCTTCGGTCGTCTCTCTTCTAAGGGAGGGGGGAGCTCTCGTTCTCCTCATTTCTTTTGCTAATCAGAGCAGAGACTGGACTTTAAGGCCCTCCGTTTCTCAACTCTTAATAAAGGAGAACGAAATCGCCCTCAGCTGGGCAAACTGCCTATGCTGTGTCACCTCAGCCCTGGACTCGTGTCCTGGGTGTTGCCCTGACTGCCCAGGAACAGGGAATTAGGAAATCTCTATGTTAATGATATAAGCGTCTTTGTAGAGGCTTTGAAGCCCATTACTGCTTCACTAAGTTCAGTTTCCCCCTCCCCCATTAATCTCTCTCCCGTGATATTTTGTTCATCTACTTAAAAGTAATCTTAATTGTCATTTCTTCAGCTGCTTACCATGTATGTCTAAACACTATGCAATGTGCCTGTTGTTGAATGTGTGTCAAGCTAACCAGCCTTTAATGCAACATACATTCAACGCTATCTATTGAGTGCTTGTCTCAGTCTGCTTTCTGTTGCTGTCATGGAAGACCATGGACTGGGTAATTTATGAGCAACAGAAGGTTTTTGGCTCCCAGTTCTGGAGGCAATGACATCCAAGAGCAAGGGGTAAAATCTGGGGAGGATCTTCGTGCTGTGTCGTAACATGATGAAAGGCATCACGTGGCAAGGAAGGCAAGAGAGGCAAGAGCACATAAGACAGGGCATAAAAGGGAGCTGAGCTCCCAGGAGAGTGACTCACTTCCACAGTGATGCATCCTTCATTCACGAGGGTGGACCCCCTCATGCACTGAGGGCCTCTTTAAGGCCCAGGTACAGGGAATGAGGAAATCTCTGTGTTAATGATATAAGCATCTTTGTAAAGGCTTTTAATTGTCACGAGGGCAATTAAATTCCAGCATGAGTTTGGAGGTCAACATTCAAACAAAGGAAGCACTTACAATGCACTCTTCTCCGAGAATGAACAAGTGCAGAAATAAATGCATATGTGTGAAAAGTCAAATGGTGATAGTGTAATGGAGAAAAATAGAGCACAAAAATGAGAACAAAAAACACCAGGGTCTGAGTGATGGTATGGAGTCACTCTTAGACCTGTGACAAAAGTGATATCAGTAGGCTCGACGCCTGTAGCTCAAGCGGCTAAGGTGCCAACCATGTACACCTGAGCTGGCGGGTTCAAATCCAACCCAGGCCCACCAAACAACAATGTCAGCTACAACCAAAAAATGGCTGGGCGTTGTGGTGGATGCCTGTAGTCCCAGCTACTTGGGAGGTGGAGGCAGGAGACTCGCTTGAGCCCAGGAATTGGAGGTTGCTGTGAGCTGTGGTGCCACAACACTCTATCCAGGGTGACAGCTTGAGGCTCTGTCTAAAAAAAAAAAGTGATATCAGAGCAAAGTATGAAGGAAATGAGAGGAAAACCCTTAAGATATTTGGGGTATGAAACATCCAGGCAGAGAGAAGAGCAAAAATAGAGGAAATTTAAAAAACGTTAGCTATGCTAAAACTTAAAAATTATACTAATTTATTTATCAAATAATTTGTTATGGGTCAGAAATACTCAAAATAATTATTATTCTAAAATGACTTAGATGAGTTCATTTTTGCTTTCCACCAATCTAGAAGCAGTACTTTGAAAATAAAGCCTCAAGGTGATAGATACCAGCTAATAATATGAGAGAAAATAGATATATGATCAGTTGCAGCTGAAGTGACAAGTCGAATTACCTCAGTTTAGTTGATACACAGTATTTTTTACTTTCTGCATAGAAGAAAATTTGTTGAGATGGATTTTTGCCACTTTGTCCGTTCTGATGCCCAAGCTATACACTAAAGCCCAGGGAAGCAACATTGACTTACAATCATCTGCTTGAGTGTCATTCATGGTAAGTCAAAATGACAGACAAAGGAGATTAAGGAAAAATGAATGGGCAAGAACATATTCGTTTATCAAAACCTGGAACTCAAGGCTTAACCAAGGTCCTAACAAGATTATGTGGAAACTAAAAAGTTGTACTGAAAGACCATAAAAATAGCACTATGGCTAACAACTGTAAGAATTTAGGATCAAGAGAGAAAAACACCCATCCTCTCCCCTCCCCTCCCCATTTCTTGTGCTATAACTGGGTTTTAGCCTTCATATGAAAGCTATAGATTAGCTTCATAGTAGGGCTGAGTACATTGGATACTTTTTCTTCCATTCTTGAGATACTTTGCTAAGAAGAATATGTTCCAG
>CAUYRH010074603.1:0-10744 GCA_963574655.1 Perodicticus potto
TACAGGCGCCTGCCACAACGCCCGGCCATTTTTTTGGTTGCAGCCGTCATTGTTGTTTGGCGGGCCCGGGCTGGATTCGAACCCGCCAGCTCAGGTGTACGTGGCTGGCGCCTTAGCCCGCTGAGCCACAGGCGCCGAGCCAGCAATTCATACTTCTATACCTCAGAGAAGTTAATACATGTTTACCACTCCAGAGAATTTTTTTCATACCCCTTTGCAATCCATTCTTTTGGTTCCAGCAAACCACTGAGCTGCTTTCTGTCAATATCAATATACCTTAAAAAATAAATATTAAAAAAAGATTTTTATTTTCTAAAAATTCAAATAAATGGAACCATCCATTATGTACTCTAACTTGCTTCTTCTGCTGTACATAATGTTTTTATAATTCATCTATGCTGTTGTATTCCTTATTATTTCTAAGAAATATTCCAACTTATAAATATACCACTATTTTGTTTTTCTTTTACTATTTGTAGATATTTGGATCATTTCTAGTTCTGGGGCTATTATGAATAAAGCTGCTATCAGCATTTTTTTTTTTTTTTGTAGAGACAGAGTCTTACTTTATCACCCTCGGTAGAGTGCCCTGGCATCACACTGCTCACAGTAACCTCCAACTCCTGGGCTTAGGCAATTCTCTTGCCTCAGCCTCCCGAGTAGCTGGGACTACAGGCACCTGCCACAATAACTGGCTATTTTTCTGTTTTGCTGTTCGGCTGAGGCCGGGTTTGAACTCGCCACCTTCGGCATATGGGGCCGGCACCCTACTCGCTGAGCCACAGGCGCTGCCCTGCTATTAGCATTTTTATACTGGTCTTTGTGTTGACATATTTTAAATTTGTCTAGAGGAATTTAATTTCTCTAGGTAAGCAATTGCTGGGTTGTATAGTTAGTACATTTTAACTTTATAAGAAACTGCTAAATTGCCTTTCAGGTAGTTGCGTTTACGTTCCCACCAGCAGTGTATGAGAGTTCCAGTTCCTGTGTATCCTCACCAATATTTGATATCGTCAGTCTTTTTAATTAAAGCCATTCTGGCAGGTGTATAATGCTTTCTCATAATGTTTTACTTTGCATTTCCTTAGTAACTAATAGTGGTGAGAACTTTTTCATTACTTATTGTCTATTTGCATATCTTTGTGTTTATATCTTTGTCCATCAAAAAAATAATTGGGCTGTTTGCCTTCTTATTACAGAATTGTAAGAGTTTCAATATCTAGATGCAAGTTATTTTGTGAGATATATATGCTGTGAACATTTTCGTCCAGTCTGTATCTTGCCTTTTCATTTTCTTTCTTTCTTTTTTTTTTTTTTTTCAGTTTTTGGCCAGGGCTGGGTTTGAACCTGCCACCTCTGGCATATAGGGCCGGTGCCCTACTCCTTTGAGCCACAGGCACCACTCTTTTTCATTTTCTTAATGGTAATTTTTGAAGAGTGGAATTTCTAATCTTGATGAAGTTGAATTTATCAATTTTTAAGTTTGTACAAGTTTTCCTACGTTTTTAATTTGAAGTTTTGGTTTTTTTTTTTTTTTTGAGACAGGGCCTCAAGCTGTCACCCTGGATAGAGTGCTGTGGCATCACAGCTCACAGCAACCTCCAATTCCTGGGCTCAAGCGAGTCTCCTGCCTCCACCTCCCAAGTAGCTGGGACTACAGGCGCCCGCCACAACGCCTGGCCGTTTTTTGGTTGCAGCTGTCATTGTTGTTTTTTGGAGGGCCCGGGCTGGATTCAAACCCGCCAGCTCAGGTGTACGTGGCTGGCGCCTTAGCCCGTTGAGCCACAGGCGCCGAGCCGGCTTATTATTTTTTAAATAGCTACCCATTTGATGTAGCACCATTTGTTAAAAGGACTACATTTTCTCTTGTTGAATTATGTTGGCACCATTGAAAATCAGATGGCCCTGTCTGTAAGGACCTATTTCTGACCCTGTTCTCATTCACTGATCTACATGTCTGTCCTTACACTTTCTTAATTACTGCAGGTTAATGATAATTCTTAAATTTGAGTAGTGTATGTCCTCCAAATTTCTTCCTTTGTCGAAATTATTTTTGCTTATCCTAAGTTTTATGACTTTCCTTATGTGTTTACAACAGAATGTCAATTTCTAAAAAAAGATATGGTAAAATTTTGATTGGAATTGCATTAAATTTATAAATCAACTTGGGAGTAACTGACATCTTAAGAATATTGAAATTTCTAATCCATGAATGTTATAAGTCTCTCCATTTATTTAAATATTCTTTCATTTCTCTCAGTAATATTTTATTAAATTTACCAAGATTTTATGTTTTCAGTGCTTTTGTAAGTGTTATTTTTAGAATTTTACTTTCCAATTTTTTTTACATTTTTAAGAATTTTTTTCATTTTTCATTTTTATTTATTTTTATTTTATTTTATTATTATTATTTTTTTTGAGACAGAGCCTCAAGCTGTCACCCTAGACAGAGTGCTGTGGCATTGCAGCTCACAGCAACCTCGAATTCCTGGGCTCAAGCGAGTCTCCTGCCTCTGCCTCCCAAGTAGCTGGGACTACAGGCGCCCGCCACAACGCCTGGCCATTTTTTGATTGCGGTCATTGTTGTTTGGCGGGCCCAGGCTGGATTCGAACCCACCAGCTCAGGTGTACGTGGCTGGCGCCTTAGCCCGTTGAGCCACAGGCGCCAAGCCATTTATTTTGATTTTAAACATTCTTTTCACTAGCTTACTTTGGAACTGGATCCTCCAAATTCATGCAGGCCTAAATTTCAGCCTTAGTATATGTCTGCCCGAGGCTAAGTTCCTTCACCTCCTCAGGCCTCAGTTTCTTCATCTGTAAAATGAGGCCAGTCATGCCTGTCTTATATAAAAGTTGTTATGGTTAATGTCCTTTATCATTAAATAAACCAATGTTTGTTGAATACTTGCTTATTTTTAAATCCTAGCTGTGCTACTAATTGGCTAGGCGACCTTAGAAGAACTTGCTTTAACATCTTCTATAACATATGGTGATAAATTCTTTCAATTTGTTTTTTTTTAATTCTTTCAATTTTTGAACATCTGAAATTGACTTTATTTCACCTTTGTTTTTGAAAGATATTTTTGCTGGATATTGAATTTTGCTTTTTTTTTTTTTTTTGAGACAGAGCCTCAAGTTGTCACCCTGGATAGAGTGCCGTAGCATCACAGCTCACAGCAACCTCCAATTCCTGGGCTCAAGTGAGTCTCCTGCCTCAGCATCCCAAGTAGCTGGGAGTACAGGTGCCCACCACAACGCCCGGCCATTTTTTGGTTGCAGCCGTCATTGTTGCTTGGCGGTCCCGGGCTGGATTCGAACTTGCCAGCTCAGGTGTACGTGGCTGGTGCCTTAGCCCGCTGAGCCACAGGCACCGAGCCAGGATATAGAATTTTTGTTGGCAGATTTTTTTCTTTCAGTACTTTAAAGGTGTTACTCCAGTCTTCTCACTTGTATTGTTTTTAAAGAGAAAAAGAGAAATCTACTGTAATACTTTCCTTTCTTCCTCTGTATATAATTTGTCTTTTTAAAAGATTTTTTTTTATTTTGAGACAGAGCCTCAAGCTGTCACCCTGGATAGAGTTATGTGGCATCACAGCTCACAGCAACTCCAATTCCTGGGCTCAAGTGAGTCTCCTGCCTCCACCTCCCAAGTAGCTGGGACTACAGGCGTCTGCCACAACGCCCGGCCATTTTTTGGTTGCAGCCGTCATTGTTGTTTGGCGGGCCCGGGCTGGATTCGAACCTGCCAGCTCAGGTGTACATGGCTGGCGCCTTAGCCCGTTGAGCCACAGGTGCCGAGCTTAAAAGATTTTATTTTTTAAAGCAGTAATTACACTGCCCTAGAATCATTTTTGCTCTACCTATGCATCCCTCCCTCCCTGGTAACCACTAGCAGCCACTGATGATTTTTCCTTTTCCAGAATGTCATATAGTTGGAAACACATGGTATGTAGCATTTTCAGATTGGCTTTTTTTTTCACTTGGTAATATGCATTTAAAATTCTTTAATTCCTATGCTATACCTTCAAATTCACTAATCTTTTCTTTTATAACAACTAATCTGCAATTAATCACATCAAGTTTATTCGTTGTCTCAATCATTGTAGTTTTTATCTCTACAAGCTGTATTTCAGCCTTTTTATCTATCTTTCATGTCCCTGTCAATTTTTGGAATATATGGAATGCAGTTATAATGATTGTTTTAATAACATTGCTAATTTTTATATCTGTGTCATTCCTGGGTTGGTTTCCATTGAATGATTATTATCCTCTTTCTGGGTTGGGTATTCCTGCCTCCTTGCATGCCTAGTTCTCTTTGATTCGATGCCAGACATTGTGAATTTTACCCTGTTGGGTGCTGGGTATTTTTGTATTCCTACTAAATTTCTTGACCTTTGTTGAACTTTGTTCCAACTGTTACTTGGAAAGTTTGATTCTTTTGAATCTTGCTTTTATAATTTGGTAGGTGAATCCAGAGAAGTACTTAGTTTTAGGCTAATTATTCCTTACTACTAGGGCAAGATCTTGTTGACTATTCCACCCAGAGCTTTGTGAAGGAGGAGTTTTTCCATTCCACCTAGTGGGAACAGACATTGTTGCTATTGGAGTACTGGACGCTGTTCTCTCTCATCCTTGGCCTCAGGTAGCTTCCTCACACACTTGAGCTGACTAATGCTCTGCCGAATACTTGGAGGGACCTGCTGCAGATCTCTCTCTGTGCATTTTCCTCCTGTCCGGTACTTTGCCTATGAACTCTAGCCACCTTGACCTTTCCAGACTCAGCTCTGTCTCCTCAACTCTGAGACACTGGGTTCCCCTTTAGTTTCCCTTCCCTGGCTGTGGCCTGGAGCCTTTCCCAGAGCGGTAAGTTGTAGCTATGGTAAGGCTCAGCTTATTTGTTTCCCATGAGGCATCATTGTTCTTTGCTGCCTAATGTCAAAGTGATTTAGTGACTTGAAAACCAATGTGTCACATGTTTTTCTATTTTTCTTGTTATTTATGACCAAAGGGTAAATCTGGTCTCTGTTATTCCATCTGAGGCAAAAGTGGAAGTCCCTTTTCGATTTTTTTGTTTTTTTGGCCAAGATTCTTAATTGGTTCATTCTTTTTTTTTGGCCATTTTTTGGTTGCAGCCGTCATTGTTGTTTGGCGGGCCCGGGCTGGATTCGAATCCGCCAGGTCAGGTGTACGTAGCTGGTGCCTTAGCCCGTTGAGCCACAGGCGCCGAGCCAATTGGTTCATTCTTATTACTCACTTGTTCTTCTTTTAAAATTTCTGACTGTTTTAGCCCTTTATATTAATATTCTGTTCTTATAGGGATATTGTTTCTTCATTTGAGAAACCTAAACATAATATTTAACATTTTTATTAGATAATCCTATTATTTTAATTTTATCTGTATTAGATTTTCCTTCCCTTTTTTTTTTGGAGCCTCTTACGATAACAAAATATTTTTAATTTCTCATCTCTTATATCATTATTGCCATTCATTTCCCCTCTGCATAAAGATACATAATCAAATATATTGTTGCTATTGTTATTGTGAACAAACTAGATTTTCCTTACTATTGTTTGATTTTCTTGGCTTTTTTCCCTGAGGGTTAGATTTCTTCACTTAATTAGAAATTTTAGTTTTCCAACTCATTTTGAGTAGTCCAGGAAGAGGTACATTATGCTTTTGAGCAAAAATGACCTTTTAAAATATTTTATCTGTTATTCTTATGTTTTCAGAGCAGCAACACAGAGCAATCTTTAAATTACAGCATTCCTTGTCTATATTCTGGTATATGTAGGCCCATAGTTTGGAGTCTTAGCTCTGCTATATATGCTTTTTTAAGTTTCTGATATCTTTTGAGACTCAGTTCTCTCATCCCCAAGGGCACAATACGTGTAATACCTCCCTTGCAGAATTTCTGTGAGGATTAAGTGTAATTGCCTGACAGGGTTTCCCAAATGTTGTTGACTTTGTAATTGAAGCTAGATTGACTTTCCTCTGCGGTATGAATGAAACAGAGGAAGCTGATATTTCGCCAACAGGTGCAAAGGAGGCTGCTGGACTTTTAAAACAAAAGAACTCCAAAGACATGCGAGTGTTTACATTTAGCACCAACACTCCCTTGATGCAATTTCTGGTTGTGTGTTCTCAGAGGGAGTGGGTAGAACACACAGAGGCGGGGAATGTGTGCTATTTTTGGAGGCAGAATGCAACAAATCCAGCAGCAGGGACAACCTTCCTGGTGCTGATCAGTTGCTGTGACGCTGGAAACAGGCAGAAATTAAGTAGCCAAGACCTATGTATTTCTCGGCCTAGAGAAAGAGTGTCCAAGACTCATGTCATTCAGATCCAAACAGCCAGGCTGGGGACCATGGGTGGCTTAGGTATGGGAGGTGGGAAGCTAGAGCTAGTCTTTTTTCTTTCTTTCTTTTTTTTTTTTTTTGCGGTTTTTGGCTGGGGCTGGGTTTGAACCCGCCACTTCTGGCATATGGGGCCAGCGTCTTACTCCTTTGAGCCACAGGTGCTGCCCTAGAGCTAGTCTTAAGCAAAGAAAGGTCTCCTCTGGGTCCTGGTAAGATCTGAGGATGCTCTCTTAGAGCATATTACTTACCCTGCTGGATCTTCATGTCATTTTCTTGAGCCCTTCCAAGCCCAGGCCCCAGCATGGTGGGTTTGTCTCCACTACCTGGTCTCTCCAGGTTCTCTTTGTGGGTACCCCCCATACACACTGGCTCCCTACTCCCCTCCAATCAGGCCGCTCAACTCTTTGAGGTCCTGTGCAGCCCCAAGATGCTTTTCACGTAGATTACTGACTCCTGTTTTGTTCAGGATCTCTCTTATGGCCAGAACATCCCTCACAAAGACACCATAGAGTGGGGGCGTGGGGGATTTAAGGCAGGAACAAAGAACTGGAAAAATGAAGACACCACATTCAAGGCTCTTTCACATTTGGAAATTGATTTGATTCACGGAATCCCTGGAAAGTAAGAATTATTTTTACTTACTTTTACTTTATTAATGAGGCTCAGAGAACTGGTGATAAACCCAGGTCATTTTTACTTTAATCACAAAATGTTTGAAATAATAGAAAAAATAAAATAAAATTATTCAGTTGCACTGAAAAGAAATGGTTAAAAATCTGTTGTAATCTTAATTCTAACAGCTCTAAAGGAATTATTATTATTATTATAATTTTCATTTTTTTTTGAGACAGATTCTCATTATGTTGCCCTCGGTAGAGTGCTGTGACGTCACAGCTCACAGTAACCTCAAACTCTTGGGCTTAAGTGATTCTCTTGCCTCAGCCTCCCTAGTAGCTGGGATTACAGGCGCCCGCCACAACACCTGGCTATTTTTTTGTTGTAGTTGTCATTGTTGTTTGGCAGGCTTGGGCAGGGTTTGAACCTGCCAGCTGTGGTGTATGTGGCTGGTTTCCTAGCCGTTAAGCTATAGGCACAGAGCCCTGGCTATTTTTCTGTTGTAGTTGTCATCATTGTTTAGCTGGGCCGGGCTGGGTTTGAACCCGCCAGCCTCAGTGTATGTGGCTGGTGCTCTACCCACTGAGCTACAGGTGTAAAAGAATTATTTTTATTCTGTTTTTTCTTTCACTTACTATTATTATCAATGATGACAAAATGACTACCATTCATCAAACACATGTTTGTAGTGGGTGCTATGTTAAACATTTTACCTTTTTCCTCTCACTCATCACAACAAACCAATATAATAAATGTTAATAGCCCTGCTTTCCTTTCTTTTTACTAAAGAAATTTTAGTAACTTATCTATCACTTAATATTCTCACATCCTTACTTTCTTAAGTTTCCATGTAGTGTTCCTAATTGACTTAAGTTCTTCTCCTTTGTTAGGTATGACCTTAAAAGAGCTGTGGCATGTATTCATTCACTTATTGAGCAAGTGCTTAATTAGCACCTGGCAGGCAGTGAGGGCACACAGTGGTAAGACAAAAACACTGCCGTGACAGCAGCTCACAGCCTCACAGGGGACGTAGCCCTAAGAGGCAAATGCAGGACAGGTGGTGATGAGGGTGTTTCTGGATGCTGTGGGAACACAAAGAGAGGAGCCCACTCCATTCCAACAATGTCGGAACAACAGCTGATGATTAAGACCAAGGAAGGTCACTCCAGGAAGAGGAAAATGATTTGAATGACCGCCATTTTACCACATGGAAAGCCCATAATGGTGTCAGGGTTTGACTATTTCTGCACCACCACCCCCAAAGTCATGTTGAAATCTAATCCCCAGTATGGCAGTATTGAGAGGTGTGGTCTTAAAGAGGTGATTGGCACCACCCTCATAACTGTTTAATCCATTCATGGATTAATAAATAAAGGAGTTAATGGACTATCAGTTATCATGGAAGTAGGACTGGTGGCTTTACAAGAAGAGAAAGACCTGAGATAGCTGGTTCAAGCCCTTCAGGCTACTAACGGACTTTGCAGAGAGTCCCCACATAGCAAGAGGGCCCTCACCAGATATGGCCCCTTGACCTTGGACATGACCTTGAACATAGCCTCAATCACTGTAAGACTTTACAAATTATGCAGTTATAGGTATTCTGTTATAAGCAAAACCCAGGACAGAAGGCCACCAAACACAAGCTACTCATAATTCTTTTTCTTTTTTAAATATGAGGGTACGAACAATTAGGTTGCAATGTTTGCATTTGTTCGGTAAACTGTTGTAGTTTTGTCCTGCACCCAGGAAGTGTGCCATATACCCTAACTGTGTGCCCATTAAGTGGGAGCACACTCATCCCCCTCCCTCCCTTCTCCCTCATTCTTCTTTCTCCTCCCCCAACTTGTATTAAATTGAGTTTTTCTCCTATGTGGCATGTATTAGATCAGGGGTCCTCAAACTACGGCCCGCGGGCCACATGCTTCTGAATGTGAATTGTATTTGTTCCCGTTTTGTTTTTTACTTCAAAATAAGATATGTGCAGTGTGCATAGGAATTTGTTCATACTTTTTTATATTTTTTATTTTTTTTTGTAGAGACAGAGTCTCACTTTATTGCCCTTGGTAGAGTGCCGTGGCATCACACAGCCCATAGCAACCTCCAACTCCTGGGCTTAGGCGATTCTCTTGCCTCAGCCTCCCGAGTAGCTGGGACTGCAGGCGCCCGCTGCAACGCCTGGCTATTTTTCTGTTTTGCAGTTCAGCCAAGGCCGGGTTTGAAACCACCACCCTCGGTATATGGGGCCAGCACCCTACTTGATGAGCCACAGGCACCGCCCCATAGTTTTTTTTTAAACTATAGTCCGGCCCTCCAATGGTCTGAGGGACAGTGAATTGGCCCCCTGTTTAAAAAGTTTGAGAACGCCTATATTAGATCGTCTACTGGGTTCATATTAGTATTGAGTACATTGCATATTTGCTTTTCCGTGATACCTCACTAAGAAGAATGTGTTTCAACTCCATCAAGGTTAATACAAAAGATGTAAAGTTACTATCTTTTTTATGGCTGCATAATAGTCCACAGTATATATATATGCCACAGTTTATTAATCCGTTCCTGAGTTGATGAGCACTTAGGTTGTTTCCTCATCTTGGCAATTGTAAATTGAGCTGCAATAAACAATCTAATGCAAATGTCCTTATGATAAAATGATTTTTTTTCTTCCGGGTAGATGTCTAGTAATGGGACTTTGGGATCAAATGAAAGGTCTAATTTGAGCTTTGTGCAGATTCTCCATACTTTTTTCCAAAGAGGCTGTATTAGTTTGTAGTCCCACCAACAGTGTAAAAGTGTTCCCTTCTCTCCACATCCAGTCCAGCATCTACAGCTTTGGGACTTTGTGATGTGGACTATTCTCACTGGGATTAAGTGATACCTCAGGGTGGTTTTGATTTGCATTTCTCTGATGATCAGGGACAATAAGCATTTTTCATATGTTTGTTAGCCATTCATCTGTCTTCTTCAGAGAAGGTTCTTTTCATGTCTCTTGTCCAGGGATAGATGGGATTATTAGCTCTTTTTTTTGTTGTTGGTTAATTTGAGTTCTCTGTAGATTTTAGTTACCAAGCCCTTGTCAGTTTATAATATGCAAATAATCTTTTCCCATTCTAAAGGTTGTCTATTTGCTTTAATTGTTGTGTCCTTAGCTGTGCAGAAACTTTTCAGTTTAATTAAGTCCCATTTGTTTATTTATTTATTTTTTATTAAATCATAGCTGTGTACATTAATGCAATCATGGGGCACAATGTGCTGGTTTTATATACAATTTGAAATATTTTTATCAAACTGGTTAACATAGCCTTCACAGCAGTTTCTTAGTTACTGTGTTAAGACATTTATTTATATTCTACATTTAGTAAATTTCACATGTACCCTTGTAAGTGCACCGTAGGTGTGGTCCCACCAATTACCCTCCCTCAACCCATCTGTCTCCCTCCCATCCCTTCCCTCTCCCCTTTCCCCATATTCTTGGGCTATATATGAAAGCTATAAATTTGTTTCATAGTAGAGCTGAGTACATTGGATACTTTTTCTTCCATTCTTGAGATACTTTGCTAAGACGAATATGTTCCAGCTCCATCCATGTAAACCATGAAAGAGGTAAAGTCTCCATCTTTCTTTAAGGCTGTGTAATATTCCATGGTATACATGTACCACAATTTATTAATCCATTCGTGGGTCAATGGGCACTTGGGCTTCTTCCATGACTTAGCAATTATGAATTGGGCTGCAATAAACATTCTGGTACAGATGTCTTTGTTATAATGTGATT
>CAUYRH010074604.1:0-20241 GCA_963574655.1 Perodicticus potto
GGGCGCCTGTAGTCCCAGCTACTTGGGAGGCAGAGGCAAGAGACTTGCTTGAGCCCAGGAATTGGAGGTTGCTGTGAGCTGTGATGCCACAGCACTTTATCCAGGGTGACAGCTTGAGGCTCTGTCTCCAAAAAAAAAAAAAAAGTTTTAGAAGTGATTTGAATTCTCAGCTGGAATTTAGAAGTATTATTCTCTTTGCAGCATTTTTCATTCTTTTTTTTTTTGCAGTTTTGGCACCACCTCCGGCATATGGGACCGGCACCCGACTCCTTTGAGTCACAGGTGCTGCCCAGCATTTTTTCATTCTTAAGACTTTTAGAGCCTAATGAAGTAAAATTTTTGTTGTAAAGTCATTCCTTGTTTTGGGGGGGTTTTTTTTAGAGACAGTCTCACTTTGTTGCCCTCGGTAGAGTGCTATGGCATCACAGCTCACAGCAACCTCCAGTTCTTGGGCTTAGGCGATTCTCTTGCCTTAGCCTCCTAAGTAGCTGGAACTACAGGCACCTGCTGCAATGCCCGGCTATTTTTTTGTTGCAATTTGGCCAGGGCTGGGTTCAAACCCGCCACCGTCAGTATATGGGCCAGCACCCTGTTCACTGAGCCACAGACGCCGCCCCCCTCAATTTTTTTTTTTTTTTTTTTTTTTTATTGTTTCGGATTCATTGTGGGTACAAAGTATTAGGTTACACTGATTGCGGTTGTTGGGTAAAGTCCCTCTTATAATTGTGTCCCGCCCCCCCCCAAGAGGTGTGCCCTACACCATAACCCGCATCCCCCTACCTCCTCTCCTCTCTCTATCCCTCATTCCCCTGCCTCCCCCTTGTATTAGATCATCTATTGATTGCATAGTAGAATTGAGGACATTGGATTCTTTCTTTCTCTCTCTCTTCTTTCCCTCCCTGCCTCGCTCCCATCTCTCTCCTTCCTCCCTCCCTCTTCCCACCTTCCCTCCTCTCCCTTTTTTCCTTCCCTCTTTCCTTCCTCCTTCGCTCCCTCCCTCCTCACCTCCCTCCATCCCTCCCCTCCTCTCCTGTCTTATCTTCCTCCCTCCCCACTTCTCCCTTTACGCCCTCCCTTACCCTCCTCTCCCCTTTCCTTCCTACAATGACTTGCTGTGTTTCCTAGTCTGTGTTTCCTAGGCTGGTGTTGAACTCCTGGCCTCAAGCCTTCCAAAGTGCTGGGATCATAGGCATAAGCTGCTGTACCTGACCAAGAACATTCTTAACATTTTAGAGATGGCCTTAGAAATCAATATAGATGTAAATGAAAAGGATATAAAAGTATCCTGATATATTCCAATTACTGAAACCATTTCATCCACAGAAGTAGATGGATGAGTATCCCTGCATGTGACAACTAATACCTCTTTGAGTTATACCATTAATTAATGTATGTCACTTAAATCTCTTTTTCATCTATATGAAGTTAGCAAGTTGAAATAGAATAAAT
The DNA here is from genome assembly GCA_963574655.1 of Perodicticus potto. Taxonomy (NCBI): domain Eukaryota; kingdom Metazoa; phylum Chordata; class Mammalia; order Primates; family Lorisidae; genus Perodicticus; species Perodicticus potto. The sequence goes on from CAUYRH010074604.1 coordinate 1,450, forward strand.
GTAAAGTTGCTTGTAGCTATACATTTTTTTTTTTTGAGACAGTTTCACTTTGTCACCCTTAGTAGAGTACTGTGGTGTCATAGCTCACAGCAACCTCAAACTCTTGAGCTCAAGTGATTCTCTTACTCAGCCTCCCAAGTAGCCGTAAGACCCAGATATTTTTAGAGATGAGGTCTCGCTCTGGCTAACTGGTCTTGAATCTGTGAGCTCAAGGCAGTCCACCTGCCTTGGCCTCTCAGAGTGCTAGAATTAAAGGAGGGCGCCACTGTGTTCAGCCTTATAGCTATAAATTTTTATACAATGACTTGGATCTCAAAGGGTTATAAGTATTGTCCTCTCTTAAGCCAAGTAATATACTGTTATAATTCATCCCTTTTTTAAAAATGTTTTGTGGATTTGGGACATTAACATTTTTTCATTTGCATGGTTTCTTTAAATGGCTTGTGTTCCCCTTCTACTTCCACTTTGTAGCACCTAAAACAATTTTATTATTTTCATGGAGTCATCACTCTGGTGTCCGCCATGCTCCTACTCCAACCTGGACTTGGCTGTTCTCTTGGCCTTCTACACAGTTGCTTCTCTCTTGGTTTGGATCTCTTAATCTACTCCTTCATTTTAGTTGAACACATTCTGCAGTGGCTTTCAGAGAAAGTGAGTAAATGGAAAATGCAAGACTTTACATTGAAAACAAGTGTGTTCTTCATTTGTACTTAATTGATTGCATATAGTATTATAGGTTGAAAATCATTTTTGGAATTTAGAATTTGGAATGCATTGTTGTCTTCAGGCTTGTGATACTGGCATTGAGAGAGCCAATGCCATTCTGAGACTTCTTTAAAACAGTCTTATTTTTGTTTGTTTGTTTTTTCTATCTAGAAACCTTTAGGTTCCTGATATGAGGGATAGGTCTTTTTGTAATTTATTTCACTAGGTGCTTAGAAAATCATCAGTGTAGAGTCTTTTGGTTTTGGTACATGTTCTTACATTTTTCTCTGTGCAAGATTTTCCTCTTTAGTCTCTATTCTTGCTTCCTAGAATTCTAGTTGCTTTGATGTTGGGCCTCCAACACCCATCCTTTTCATTTTTGTAAGCTTTGTAGTCCTAACATTTATCTCATCTTACTTTCTATGAGATTTTTCTCAAATTTATCTTTCTAACTCTTACATTGAAATGTTTTTCTGCTGTCATACTTTCTTTTTTTTTCAAAAAGTAATTTGTGTTATATTTCCAAGAAGTATTTTATCTTATCTTTTTGAAGGGTATTTAGTTTCTTTAAGTTTCCTGTTGCTTTAGGCATTGTCTTTTCTGTTTGTTTGTTCTGTGTGGAGTTGGAAGCTTTCCTGGTGATCCCTATTTATCTGTTTATATATAAGAATAAGGCACTTACAAACTAAATACAAGCTGAATGTGCAGAGGGCAGCTGTAGTGATGGTGAGGCTTCCCTCTTATACAATCAGGTGACATATTTATTAAGAGCCTCTATATATCAGTATCTGTTGATGTTTCCTTTGGCCTAGTTCATTTTCTACAGTGATGTAGCCTCCAATTTCTTTCTTTTTTTTTATTTTTTATTTTTTTGAGACGGAGTCTCACTCTGTGGCCTCAAGGCTAGAGTACCATGGCATCAGCCTAGATCATAGGAACCTCAGACTCCTGGGTCTTAAGTGATCCTCCTGCTTCAGCCTCCTGAGTAGCTGGGACAACTGGCACTTGGCATAACACACAGTTAATTTTTCTATTTTCCGTAGAGACGGAATCTTGCTCTTATTTAGGCTGATCTCGAATTCCTGGGCTCAAGTAATTCTCCTGACCTCCCAGAGTGTAGGGTCATAGGTATGAGCCAATGCACCTGGCCAGATCCTCTAGTTTCTTACCTGAGAAATATGGAGGGTCCTTGACTTACAATGGTTCAACTAAGGATTTTTTTTTACTTTATTGTGATATAAAAGTGGTATACATTCAGTAGAAATTATACTTTGAATTTTGATCTTTTTCCAGGCTAGTAATACATGTATGTGGTAGGATATTTTCTGGTGATGTCAGCCAGCTGTAGCAAGGCTGTTTCTAGTCAACCATACAGTCAGGGGAGTAAACAGCAGATGCTCTGCAGTGCATTGTGTTGTTAGATGAAGTTTTCTTTCTTTCTTTTTTTTTTTTAGACACAGTGACACTTTTTTACCCCTTGTAGAATGCTGTGGTATCATAGCTCACAGTGACCTCAAACCCTTGGGCTCAAGCAGTTCTCTTGCCTCAACCTCCCAAGTAATGGGACTACAGGCGCTGTCCACAATTCCCGGTTATTTTTAGAGGTGTGGTCTCACTCTTGCTCAGGCTGGTCTGGAACTTATGAGTTCAAGCAATCCACCTTCCTCAGCCTCCCAGAGTGTTGGACTTAACAGGTGTGAGCTACCACACCCGGCCTTGTCAGAAGGTTTTGCCTACTGGAAGCTAACATAAATCTTCTGAGCATATTTAAGGTAGGCTAGGCTAAACTATGATGTTTGATAGATGTATTAAATTCATTTCAGTTTATGATACAATCTCCTTGTTTTCAGCCTTCCCCCAGCCTCTTTGACATTTCTGCTGAAAAGTGTGTCTGGGGTTCTGTTGGGTGAATCACTTTTCTCCTCTTCCATATCCTCCCCTGCAGGCTCTCAGGTATAATCTTCCATCTGTCCCTATCATTTATTAATACCAATTTCATGAAAGACACAGTTCATGTTTCTGTTTTCTATAGTTTGGGGTTATTTGTTTATTTATTTTGAGACAGAGTCTCACTTGTCACCCTCAGTAGAGTGCTATGGTGTCATAGCTCACAGCAACCTCAAAATCTTGGGCTCAAGTGATTCTGTTATGTCATCCTCCCGAGTAGCTGGGACTACAGGCACCCACTACAATGCCTGGCTAATTTTAGAGATGGGGATCTCACCCTTGCTCTGGGTGGTCTCGAACCTGTGAACCCAGGCAATCTACCTGCCTCAGCCTCCCAAAGTGCTAGGATTACAGGCATGAGCCACTGCGTCCGGCCGGTTTGGGGTTATTTTTAAGACATGTTATTCCATTTACCTGTCACTGAATAACAGACTACACCAATATTTAGTGGTTTAAAACAAGAACAGTGGCTCGGCGCCTGTGGCTCAAGAGCTAAGGTATACAGCCATGTACACCTGAGCTGGTGGGTTCAAATCCAGCCTGGGCCCACCAAACAACAATGACGACTGCAACCAAAAAATGGCCAGGCGATGTGGCGGGCACCTGTAGTCCCAGCTACTTGGGAGGCGGAGGCAGGAGATTCGCTTGAGCCCAGGAGTTGGAGGTTGCTGTGAGCTGTGATGCCACGGCACTGTATCCAGGGTGACAGCTTGAGGCTCTGTCTCAAAAACAAAACAAAACAAACAAAAAAAACAAGAACAGTTATTCGGATTGCTCACAGGTGTGTGATTAAGGGCCTTGTCTCCGTGTGCTATCTTTCAAGGATCCCATCCATAGTATTCCTCTGGTTATAACATCAAGCTGGAAGACTCTCTTTGCAGCTTTTTTGTGTTCTGTCACCTTATTGCTTCCAGTAGCTCAATTGCAAACACCAAGATATTTTAGAATCCAGTGAAAAAGTAAACCATGCTTCCTTCCTCTTATCCATATAATTTGAGTTCTTTTTTTTTTGAGACAGAGTCTCAAGCTGTCACCCTGGGTAGAGTGCCATGGTGTCACAGCTCATAGCAACCTCAAACTCTTGGGCTTAATCGATTTTCTTGCCTCAGCCTCCCAAGTGACTAGGACTACAGGTGCCTGCCACAATGCTTGGCATTTTTTTGTTGTTGTTGCAGTTGTCGTTGTTGCAGTTGGCCTGGGCTGAGTTCAAACCCACCAGCCCTGGTGTATGTGGCCGGCACACTACCCACTGAGCTACGGGCACTGAGATAATTTGATTTCTTAAAGACTAACCATTTCTTATCTCAGGCCTTTACATTAGGGTAATAATCTTTCTTCTTGTCTGTAGTTACTTTTTTGTTTGTTTATTTTTTTTTAAGTATTTTATTTATTTTTTAATTGATGTGTAAGATGTTTCAGGTTACGTGTGATAATTTAACACATTCATATAATTTGTGAAAATTTAATCAGTGGATTTTGGATATTTATCACTTTAAATATTTGTCTTGTCTTTATGCTAGAAACATTCAAATTAGGCCCTTCTAGCTGTTTTGAAATGTACAACAGGTTATTGTAAACTGTAGTTACCCTACTTATCTATCTAACACTAGGTCTTATTTCCTCTATCAAATTGATTATTTGTAACAATTAATCAGCTTCCCTTCTCTCTCTGCCCCACCCTTCCTGCACTTTGGTCTGCTTATTTTTTCTCTTCATTTTCTCTAATTCCACTTCTATCTATTTTGAGTGGTGGAAGCAAGACTACACATAATACTTCTTTTGGGTATGAGGTTTGGCTGTTTTCATTCTATAAAACCAATAATTACAATCACTATTTTAGAATAAGCTATACATTTCTTATTCTCTCATTTCATATTACTAATATTGAAAAATCAAGTAAGAAAATATACACATTGTTTCATATTCTTTAAGCCAGAAATTAATACACTTTGTGAATGTTTTGTTTAAAACTTTTATCCAGATTACAATGATACACATCACATACATACTGTCAAATGATTATTCAAAATAGTTAAGTGAAGCACAATGACAAAAACAAAAAGAAAACTCAAATGTGACAACCTTGTGGTCTTCCCTATTAGTTTTCTTTCTACAGTCAATAAAACTCTGTGTATCAGGTACTTGAATTACTTCGCTACAACTGTAAAGTGAAAGATACTTTCCCTGATTTAAATAAGGAAGCATACTCAGGAACACACAGCCAATGAATCTCACAGCCAGAAGCAAGCCCTGTTTTTTGAATTTAGGGCTGTACTTACCATCCCACGATGTAGCAGCATTTTCATCCAAGTTAATATAATACAAAAATAATAACTAATTAAAATTTTTTCTTCTATCTTGGTTTGATTTTTTTTTTTTGTTTATTCCCTTTCATGATTTTTTCACTGGTGGCTTATTACAGATTTTTGTGGCTTATCATAGATTTCGGTGTATGTGGGTATAATTTTTCCTTACATATTTTTTTTCTCAGTTTTAGATGAGTTGTGTGGAATTTTTAAGTTTTACTTTACTTTTTAAGTTTTACTCCTTCATAATTCAAAGGAGAGTTTCTTGCTGTGGTTTAGCATAAAGTTGTTTTTGGTTTTATTTTTTCTTTGCTAACATTGTGGGCTATTACTGTATCCAAGTAAGATCTATTTAATATTTCAGTTGTTTTGATACATACATGTTTTTGTTTCTAATGTCTTTACTGTCCAAATAAATTGATAACAATTTAAAAGGATTTTTTTTCTCATTTCACTTCTAAATTCACTAACTTAAAAACATTTTCAATATTTCCATTCATGGATTTATCTTATGTTCTTTGTTCCTTTTTTTTTTTACAGATTTGCACAGTTTTTAATTATACAAGCCCTTATAGTAATAAGCTTTTTACATTTTACAAGTTTTACAAGAAGTGAAAGCCCACATGCTTTTTTTTTAAAGTAGGCTAGTTTAATAATCACTGTATTTCAGACTATTTTCTTTGCATACACAACTTTTCATAAAAACTAGAATCATAAATTTTAGTCTCAGCTTCCTTTTTCACATTGTCACAGACGTGATACTTATGTTAAAAATTATTTTCTACACTTGATCTTAGCCAAAAGGCCGAGAATATTTTCTTATTACAAAGTGATTCAGCTCATTGTAGAAAATTGGTAGGTACCGTATGGTGTTTTGTCTATAAATATCTGTATTCCTAAGGGACAAATCATGTTCTATTTATTGTTTCATGACTTGTTTTGAATATAAAACGTACTGTGAACATTTTCTGTGTCATCAAGTTTATTTTCCACAACTTTGCCTTTTATAACAGCCTGTTGATTACAAAGCATATTTATTATAATGAAATGCTGAAAATACAGATTAAAAAAAGAAAATAAATATTCATCGAACTGGTTCCTATATCTACTTTTTATTCTTTAGTATATTTTCATTTTCTTGCTGATTGACACATTTAAGGAGACGCCCTTTATCATATTCTGCTAGTTTTATTTCCTAATTCCTGGTAGTTTTCGCATGTCATTTACTGAGTTTGTTTTGTTATAATTTACTTTTTGCATAAGAGGGGTAAATATTTTCTTTATTCCACTATCTTAAACTTCTTTTTTTTTTTTCCACACTATGAAAATGTTTTAATGGTGATGTCTGTATAGCATGTGATGTCCAGACGTAAAGAACAGCAAGGGCAGACTTTTTCTTTTAGAGTAATGCATTGAACCTTTACAATTATACATTGGTATATTTTCTTTTAGTACTTTTATCCTTTTACATTTAAATTGTCATAATATTTTTAAAAATGGTACCATCTAGGGATCTACCTTTCCGTTTTTATGTTATTAACTAAATATATATTGTTCCAACACCATTTTCCAAGTGATTTTAATGTTTTGATTTTGTCTTTTTGTTGTTGTTGTAATTTGGATCTTTTTGCTTATTTTTTTGGAAATATTTATTAATGTTGTATTTAAAAGATACTAAGTTTGTATTTGGTAAGCTGTAACATGACATCATTTTAGTCATGTCTGTGTGGTTATGATTTAGAAATTCTTGTAGTAATCAGTTTAGCCAGGATCCAGAGTTTGTCTGACTTTGATGCTGGGAATTTGCTCCCAGGTGTGTGAATTTACATGTATTTGTAAAAAAAATTATAGGAGCAATAAAATACAGAAAAGTTGGATCAACTATAGCTAAAATAGTGAATTAAATAAAATCAGTAACCTGAATGAGAATTTAAATTTTACTATTCTTTTGAGAATGAGTAGAATATATGTTTTTTATTTTTTAAGGCAAAGCCCTTAGTAGAATGAATATTCTTTTCCTTTTACCAGCAGGAAAAGGGAAAAGAGAAAAAGTTGGCTCACTTTGCTTTGTCATGTGCCCTCCAACTCGGTTAAAGGGTATATGTGAAAAATTTCTTTCTAAGAAATTATAACAATTTTAAAGCGAAGTATTTGCTTAAATTCTAGTTTTAACTAATGGTTGGGGTTTGTACTATGGATATTTTAAGGGAAAAAAATGACTTAGACATTTGTATTCCAATTCCTTATGATCCCTGATTTATTTTCCTAAGTGCAATATTGAGATTAGGCAGTATTTTTCCACTAAATTGAATTCCTTTTGTTCTTGGCTTCCCATCACGTTGTCACGAGATGCCTGAGGGAGGTAGACATGAATGAATGTTACTTCTAATGACTTTGAGCAATTCCAGCATCATAAGCTGTTTATTTGCTTGTGCATTGCTTCACGCATGGTTTATTCTCTTTATCATCTTCTTTTCCTTCTTTGTTCCTGATTTTTACTGGTATAACCATCCTCACAATAGCTTCAGGTCAAAACCTGAGTCATCTGCCTTCCTCTCTGTCTTGTTTTGAGGCTTGTGGATTCGCCTTCACAGTATCTTCATATCTGCCCTCTCCTTTCCCTTCCCACTACTGGTTCAGGGATTCTGTCAGCCTTTATCTGAACATTTCCAGGGGCTTCCTAATAGGTCTACTCTACCAGTTTATTTCCTCCATTCTTTTCCCACATAGAACAACAAAAATAATATTCTAAAATATACAAGAAATATTCATGAAACTTGCTGCTAAGAAATTTTGGATGGCTCCCAGTTGTGTGTAGAATAAAATCTAAACTGTTTAACCTAATTTTCTTCATTAGTTGGCCCCAACCGAATCATTCTTAGCTCCCTTGAACAATTTTTTTATCCTCTGTATGGTTTTCCAGTTGAACTTTATAGACACTGCTAGAATACACATTCAGCAAGAAAATGTGTGTGAGAGAAAACAAGAAAAATCAATTTCTTTTAAATAAAGAACTCTGAAGTTTTTAAGTTTAAAAATTACTTGCTCTTATGAATTGGAATAATTTAGCTTTCACACACACACAAACACAGAGCCATGTGGTATTTTTCTTTTCATAACTTTGTCTCCAGTGGGTCATTTCTTCCCATGTGCATGACCACTTTTATAATTCATTATTACCTTTCAAGATTATGTGCTACTGTGTGTTTGTTTTTTGTTTTTTATTTTTGAGACCGAGTCTTACTTTGTAAACCTTGGTAGAGTACCATAGTGTCATAGCTCACAGCAACCTCAAACTCTTGGGCCCAAATGATTTTCTTGCTTCAACCTTGAAAGTAGCTGGGACTACAGGCGCCCACCACAACACTCAGCTATTTTTTAGAGACAGTGTCTCACTCTTGCTCAGGCTGGTCTTGAACCCTTGAGCTCAGGCAGTCCACCCGCCTTGGCCTCCCAGAGTGCTGGGATTACAGGCATGAGCCACTGCACCCAGCCCAGTGCTGCTGGATTCTTTTTTCTTTTTTTTGAGACAGAGCCTCAAACTGTCACCCTGGATAGAGGGCCGTGGCATCACAACTCACAGCAACCTCCAATTCCTGTGCTCAAGCGAGTCTACTGCCTCTGCCTCCCAAGTAGCTGGGACTACAGGCACCCGCCACAACGCCCAGCCATTTTTTTTTTTTTTGGTTGCAGCCGTCATTGTTGTTTGGCGGGCCCGGGCTGGATTTGAACCTGCCAGCTCAGGTGTATGTGGCTGACGCCTTAGCCCGTTGAGCCACAGGCGCCGAGCCGTGCTGCTGGATTCTTAATGAAATATTTTATGACTCCCTTGCTACCCTTGCCTCATCTTCTTCACTTCTCTCAAATTGTCTCTTTGGAATTCCTATAGCACTCCAGCTATATCTTTCTTATGTCACTTATCACATTATTTTTTAAAAACTATTTATGGGCTTTTCTTATCTCTTCCAGGAGTCTATAAACTCCTTGAAAGGTGGTCTCAACAGCACCTGTAGTCCCAGGTACCTGGGAGCTGACACAAGAGAATTGCTTAAGCCCAGGAATTTGAGGTTGCTGTGAGCTGTGATGCCAAAGCACTCTACCGAGGGTGACATAATGAGACTCTGTCTCAAAAAAAAAAAAATTTAGAGGCGTAGCGCCGGTGGCTCAACAGGCTAAGGCGCCAGCCACATACACCTGAGCTGGTGGGTTCAAATCCAGTCCGGGCCCACCAAACAACAATGGTGGCTGAAACCAAAAAATGGCCCAGCGTTGAGGTGGGTGCCTATAGTCCCAGCTACTTGGGGGGCAGAGGCAGGAGACTCACTTGAGCCCAGGAATTGGAGGTTGCTGTGAGCTGTGATGCCACGGCACTCTATCCAGGGTGACAGCTTGAGGCTCTATCTCAAAAAAAAAAAATTTAGAAAGGAGGCCTCAAAAGTGTATATTTTTTCATCAATGCCTCTCTAGACTTATACATACTACTCATGCAGTAGATAATTCGAAAAAGTGATGAAATACCAATTAAGAGAAAATATAGCATTGCATGAAACATGTTTATTAATAGTCTTACTGTGCTGCAAAATAAAATGTAAAATGCAGTGAGCATAAAACATTTTACATAAGAAAAGAACTGTTTTGAATCTTTGATTTTAATAGTTGTCTGAGGACAAGGGTAAAGGTAATCTAAAAGACATCAAGTTATTTTAATTTACATTGAGTAAAATAACAAAAATTAAACAATAAGAAATAAAAGTCTTAGAACTTCACCTTTTAATAAAATACAGATTTTTTTCTTCCATTTTTAAATTGATTAGTTTGTTAAGTATCAGTCAGGAGTTTGGAGACTATCCTAGATAAAGCATTTCCTCAAAGGCTATTTTATGGTTCCTGGATTTAATCTTTTTTTTTTTTTTTTTTTTTTGAGACAGAGCCTCAAGCTGTCGCCCTGGGTAGAGTGCTTATAGCATCACAGCTCACAGCAACCTCCAACTCCTGGGCTGAAGCGAGTCTCTTGCCTCCGCCTCCCAAGTAGCTGGGACTACAGGCGCCCGCCACAACGCCCGGCCATTTTTTGGTTGCAGCCGTCATTGTTGTTTGGCAGGCCCGGGCTGGATTCAAACCCGCCAGCTCAGATGTACGTGGCTGGCGCCTTAGCCCGCTGAGCCACAGGCGCCGAGCCTCTTCTCCATAGTCTAATCTGATATTGATACTTTCTACTACATCTTTAAGTTCCCTGATTGACTCCTTCAATTCCTTAAGCTCCAATATATCCTTTCTCATTTCTTCATGTCATGTCTTTCATTCATTATTTAGGTCAATTTTTGGATTTCCTTTTGTTGATTTTCCATTTTCCCTTCAATTCCCGTCTTTATTTATGACATCTATTTTTTAATTTCCTTTCTGTCATTTCTATAATTTCTTTTTTTTGAGACAGAGTCTTACTATGTTACCCTCAGTAGAGAGCCATGGCATCACAGCTTATAGCAACCTCAAACTCTTGGGCTTAAGAGATTCTCTTGTCTTAGTCTCCCAAGCAGCTGGGACTACAGGTGCCTACAACAATGCATGGCTATTTTTTTTTTTTTTTTTGAGACAGAGTCTCACTATGTCACCCTTGGTAGAGTGCTGTGACATCCAGCTCACAGCAACCTCAAACTCTTGGGCTTAAGCAATTCTCTTGTCTCAGCCTACCAAGTAGCTGGGACTACAGACACCTGCCACAACGCCTGGCTATTTTTTGTTGTTGTTGCAGCCAGGTTTGAACCTGCCAGCCTCGGTTTGTGTGGCCAGCACCCTATCCCACTGAACTACGGGCGCTGCCCCTGGCTATTTTTTTACTGTAGTTGTCATTGTTGTTTGGCAGGCCCTGGGCTGGTTGGAACCTGTTAGCCCTGGTGTATGTGGCCAGTGCCCTAGCCTCTGAGCTACAGGAGCTGAGCCTTTTTTTTTTTTTCCTTGCGACAGAGTCTTGCTCTGTCACCTTGGGGAAAGTGCCATGGTGTCATAGCTCATAGCAAACTCAAACTCCTGAGCTCAAGCAATCCCCTTGCCTTAATCCCTTGAGTGTCTGGGTCTACAGATGCCTGCCACCATGCCTGGCTAGTTTTTCTATTTTTAGTAGAGACAGAGTCTCACTCTTGCTCAGCCTAGTCTTGGACTCCTGAACTCAGGGAATCCACCAGCCTTGGCCTCCCAAAGTGCTAGGATGACATGCGTGAGCCACCATACCTGGTTTCATAATTTCTTTATAGGTGGAATCCTCTGTGGTAGCCACCTCATGATCCCTTAGGGTGGTTGATCTGTTTTAGGTTTTTCTCTTTAAATTACCTTGCCTCTGTGCTTAGATGTTGACGTGTCCTTTTGGTATAGGGCCAAAAGGAAGAAAGGAGTAAAGAGTGAGAAGGGAGAAAAGAAAGAAAAAGATAAAGAGGAAAAAAGGGGCTGTGAAAGGAAAAAAAATGGAAAAAAATAAGAAAAGGATAGAAAGAGGGAGAGATGGGAGAAACAGTGGTGTCCGGGAGGGTGCTTCGACCCGTGCCCACGTTTCCAGGACTCTGGGGAGCCAGGCTGAGACGGTCCCTTGAGGTCAGGAGCTCCTTACCAGGCTAAGCAAAAGCAAGACCTCACTTCTGCCAAATATAGAAGAAAATCAGCAGTATGCTGTCGTAGGTACCCATCAATACTGTCTTTCCAAAGATCAAAGCTAGAAGGACACCCAAATCCGGGGTTTGAGGCTTCCTTGAGCCGGGCTAGTGCCGTAACACCTCAGGCCTCAGCGTGAGGCTCTGTCCCATAAATTGAATACAGAATAAAATAGAATGAAACAGACTAGAAAAAATACAAAATAATAAGAATAGACAAAATTAAAAATAAAATCGTATAAGATATAAAAGAAAAAGAGGATATCTTGGTTGTTTGAGAAATTTATGAGAAAGAAGAGAAAAGTAGAAAAGTTTCTACCAAAAGAGAGAAAAAAAGGAGAGAAATAGAAAAGAAAGAAAGAATAAAAGGGTCGGAAAAGCCATAGCAAAAACAGAGCCTTTGCTATTGAAGAAAGTAAAAATGAAAAAATAGAAACACAACAACAACAAAAAACAAAACCATAAAAGGCCAAGAAAAAAATTAAGAAAAAAGATATATTGCAATATATTTGTACACCAGTTGGTGCTCTACGAAGATACGAAAAAAGAGAAAGAGGTAAATAATGCAATACGGTGCTTGGATACCAAGTGCTATGGTGTTAGGAGATGCAAAACAGGCATGATGATTTTAGAAGCCACTATCTAATCCCTGAGGAGACCTGGTCCCTTCTTCTTAATTTATTTGTCTTCAGTCAGGGCTTGGTTGCTTCACTAGCATTCAGTCCTCATGGGGTTGGGATCCTGAAGCTCTCGCCAGACTTTTTAGGAGACATACTTCAACCTTCCAAACGGTGCCCCTTGACTACAAAATGGCTTTCCTGGGGAGTACAGGAGCTCCACAACTCACCCAAGCATGTCTGCCTGAGCTCAGCAGACAAACCAGAGCCTGCCATGCACTAGGACCCTGCAGGCTATTCCTCCTGGCTGGCCCTCCCCCAATGGCATTGTCCTGCGGGAGGTCCACCCCACCTGGTGATTATTTCCCAGCCACCAGGTACTATTCAAGTTCACTCATTCACTTAAGCCCTTCCAAGGCAGCTCCAGCAAGCACCCAAGTCCAAAAACAAACTTCAGGACAGGCCTGCCTTGTCTCTAGCCCTTCAACCGGAGGACCAGCCAGCCTCTGCCCATACCCAGGCACTTGCTGGTTTTCCACTGCTCCTGACCTCCTCATTGGCTCCTGGAGTCCCCTACTGTTTCACTGTCCCCCTGGAGTAATGTTTTTGGACAGAACACCCCAGCCAGAGGTGGCTGGAGTCCTTTCTTCCCTGTTTCACCACAAGTGGCTGCTAAGGAGATGTTTCTGGCCCACCATCTTGCTCTACCTCCCACCCCTTTGTTTTTTTAAGAGACAGGATCTCCTTTTGTGCAGGCTGGAGTGCAGTGGCACGATCATACCGCAGCCTTGAACTCCTGGGCTCAAGCCATCCTCCCTCCTCAGTCTCCCAAGTTGCGGGGACCACAGGCAGTTGCTACCAGGCCTGGCTCTGCATCATTTAGTTTTACTGAGTTTGTGAGAAGAGGCTTTTTTCAGGGTCAGTGTGTTCCGGAGAAGAGCTGGGGTAGCTTCTTCAAACAGTGCAAGCTGCTTAGGAGCTGGGGTTCCAGTGAGTCTTGTCATTAACTGGTGCACACCAGCAGTCAGAACAGACTCCTGGCTAGTCCCCTGCCTTTGAGGCTCCTTCCTACTCCTCACTCCCAGGCAGGCGGGAGCCACGTGTCCCTACCCCTCCCTTGCTGGCTCCAGTCCCACTTGGAGCTTCAGTGGCCTGTTTTCCCTGCTCTTCTCATTAGAGGGGAAGCCTGGATTGTGAGCTGGGGACAGCCGCAGCCTCTCCCTCCTGGCACCCACTGCCTGCAGCCCCTGGGCATACAGTCCAGGCTCTGGAACTCCTTAAAGCCACCAGCAACCTCTAGAAGACTGTCCTGGCTCGTGAACAGGTAAGAAGGCTATGTGTTTTCTCTCAACATGGCTCACTTTCCTCTGTCTCTGGTGGCTGGGCTTCCTCACACTGATATTGCTGCTGTTTCATTGATCACAGCAAGAGAGACTTGAGCTAGACTTGACATAGAGAGTCCCAGCCAAGAAGCTCTGAAGTATGCTTCAGGTAAATGCTGTGACTTGTCCAGTCTGGGCTCTGTTTTTTAACCTTTGCCTTCATCAGTCTTGCAGAAAAAAGCAGATTCATATAACCATAACCATAAACCATCAACCACATAACCACAAAACAGATCACTTCTCTCTGAGTTTCATCAGTTGATAAAACCCAATTCTCCAATGGTTGTCCTGTATTATAGAGAGTCCACCACTGTCTACTGTTGGAGGTTTTTTTTTTTTGAGACAGAGTTTCACTTTGTCATCCTGAGGTAGAGTACCATGGCATTATAACTCATGGCAACCTCAAACTCCTAGGCTCAGGCAATCCTCTTGCCTCAGCCTCTCGAGTAGCTGGGACTACAGATGCCCACCATAATGCCTGGCTATTTTTTAGAGACGAGGTCTCAGGCTGGTCTTGAACTCATGAGCTCAAGTAATCCACCTGCCTTAGCCTCCCAGAGTGCTAGGATTACAGGCGTGAGCCACCATGCCCAGTCCTTACTGCTGGAGTCCTTTAGATGTTAATGTACCATGTACATGAAATATTGCTTGCATGAATCATCTTACCAAAAATTAATCGATTTAAAGTTTTTTAAAGGCAAAGGGAAAAAAATCAATGACACAGGTAAGGGTTTCTCATTTGGACAATATTTCTAAAATTAAAATGAATCATTCTGTTTTTATACTTTGCTTTTAGGTATTTACCTATTTTAGAGGCAGGGTCTCCCTCTGTTGCCTAGGCTATAGAGCAGTCATCATAGCTCACTGCAGCCTCCACCTCCTGGGTGCGAGCAATCCTCCTGCCTCACCCTCCCAAAGTACTGGAATTACAGGTGTAAGCCATTATACCTGGCCTTTATTTTAAATACAGAGAAACCAGCTGATTGGATGTAATTTTAAGGTCCACATGTTAACATTAACAAATCCATTCCAAGATGTGTAGTCTTTGTTCTTTGACTGCTGTGGGATTGTCTTCAGGTGTTTTACAATTAATAATTCTGCTTTTGGGGCGGTGCCTGTGGCTCAGTGAGTAGGGTGCTGGCTCCATATACTGAGGGTGGTGGGTTTGAACCCAGCCCTGGCCAAACTGCAATAAAAAAAAAATAGCTGGGCGTTGTGGGGGGCGCCTGTAGTCCCAGCTACTTGGGAGGCTGAGGCAAGAGAATCACTTAAACCCAAGAGCTGGAGGTTGCTGTGAGCTGTGATGCCACAGCACTCTACTGAGGATGACAAAGTGAGATTCTGTCTCTAAAAAAAAAAGAAAAGAAAAGAAAAGAAAAGAAAATAATTCTGCATTTATGGACAACTCTGTGGAAATAACTTGTTTTCATATTTTAAATAAATTTTCCCCCCTCCTTGGATTTTACTCTCCCCCCCAAATATATATATATACACACACACACACACACACATATATATGACAAAGGGCAAGAACATTTTTGTAGATCAACTCACGTTACACATTGGTTCAGCTCACTTATAAAAATTAGAAGACCTGCCAGACATGCTGACTCACGTCTGTAATCCTAGCACTCTGGCAGGCCAAGATGGGCAGATTGCTTGAGCTCTGGAGTTCAAGACCAGCCTAAGCAAGAGTGAGACCCTGTCTCTACTAAAAACAGAAAAACTAGCTGGGCATTGTGGTGGGCAACGTAGTCCCAGATACTCAGGAGGCTGAGGCAGGTGGATGGCTTGAGCCCAAGAGTTTGAGGTTGCTGTGAGCTATGATGCCATTGCACTCTACCGAAGGCTATAGAGTGAGACTCTGTCTCAAAAAAAAAAAAAAAAAAAATTTTGGAAGATTAATTTACTGATTTCCAGGAGGGTAGTGTCAGGATAGGATGGGCAGGGGACACGTGATTTCTGGGAGTTTTCGGGAAAGGGGATGAGGGCAGTTTCACATGCGTAGTGGTTAGCATCTAGGCCTCTGAAGGCAGACTAGCCTGGGTTTGTATACTTATCTGCCTGACCTTGACCTCTCACCTAATAACTTCATTGTGCTCAGTTAGTTCATGTGTAAAATAGAGGTTATAAAACTTGTTAGGGATGTTGGGAGACAGAGACCTAGTACAAGGTCTGGTGCTTAATAAGTACAACCCCTGGAGGGCTTGTCCATGCCCGAGGCTTTCCCTGGGCAGACTTGAAAAGATAAAGTGTGTCTTCTTAACCCTCTTGCCTCTTCTTTCTTAGTCCCATTGTGACTGGGGTGGATGGCTTCATTACTTGTCAAGGCCCCATCTATCTTGAAGCTGGAGGGCTGGGCATCTGGCTCAGGCCTGCCCCTGCTATCACTCTGGGTGCCACCCTGACCATCTCAGCCACCTGCTCCAAAGTACAGGTTTGAGGGACCCCTGGCCAGAGTGGAGAATTCCCAGGAAGTCTGTGGATGTGCCTGCTATTTCCCACCCTGTTGCTGCTGTGCTACGTTACCAGGAGGCCACGTGGTGTGTGGGCTGAGGGCCTGGAGCTGGTCTGGCTGGATTCTGTCCTGGCCTCACCATTTCCCACCTGTAGGCAGTCACTGGACTTCTCTGAGCCTCAGTTTTCTTGTGGAAAAAATGGAAATGTGAACACTGGTGCCATAGAATTATATGCGGTATCTGGCACTCAGGGACTCTTTACTGTGAAAGATTATGGTTATGCTCCAGAGCCACCGGGAAGGTACCAGAATTAGCCATAGAAGACAGGCAGAAAACTCATGCGTTTATCTTCTCAGTCAACAAACATTGACTGGGTTGGCTGGCCATGGCACTGGAGATCAAGGTCAGAGGTGCATCAGACAGCCTCCCTGACCTCGATAGAGGCCTGCACTGTGGAAGCAGAGAGAACAATGACTGGGTTGGCCTGAACATGCTGGGAACAGTTTCATGCTTAAAAATGAAGAGCTTTCCTTTAGGCAGAGATTGGAAAGTGGCAGCCCTGGCAAGTTGGAACCCAAGTCAAGTGTGGGGAAGGGTGAGTTCAGGAGGGCTGTGGGGTAGGGGTAAGGGAAGGGAAAGGGAAGCTGAGATGGGAACCCAGCTATGGAGAACTTTGAAGGTCAGGTGGGAATTTGGACTTGGCCTCAGTGATTTGGGGATTTAGCAGGTTGTGAGATGCCTGTTCTGGCAGCTTTGAGAGGTGGGGACAGCCTGGTATGTATCCAGCCTTCCATCCCATCTCAGGGTCTCTGACTGTACCCAAGATAAACAGCTGCACAGAGTGGGATTTGGGATTTGGGGCTCTGGGGTCCTGTCCTTGCCCCACCAGCAGAACATGGGGATCTGTCCTGTTCACATCAGACTTCTTACAGTCCTTTCCTTCTGGGGGTCTGTAGAGTGTCTCTGGAGGTCACAGCCTCCCCCACTATCCCTCACCCCTGGGAAAAAACTGCCCTGTGGCCTTCCCTGACCCAGCTTTGGGAGGAAGAGACATCTTGTCTATCTGGTCCTTTGACCCCAAGAGCAACACCACGGAAGTCTGAGAACTGTGAGCTCCAGGCCCGGGACAATCCCAGGGGGGTTCCTGGCTCTGGCTGTCACAGTCATGCATGCTTGCATTTGATGGCCACGTCCCACAAGTGGGAGGGGTGTCCCCAGGGAACTGGGCTGCAGTCATCTAGGGAACCTACCTCAGGAACTTCCCAGGGCCTGCCTTGGGAGCTCCAGCCCTGCGTCCCCCCAGGCCCGGAGCACCAGCTGGGCTTCCCCCTTGGGGCCCCGTCCAGATGGGGTGGGACTTGCATGCAGCGGGACTTGGCTAAAGTTAGGAAGGTCAAGGCCATGGGTTTGAAAGGCCGAAGACGTGACTTCCTGGTAGGTATCTGGAAAAGTCAGGACTCTGCTCTGATTCTTTCTGGGGCTCCTGGGGCCTGTCACAGCATGAGAAAGCCCACACTCTGGCTAGGAATCTACCAAGTCCTGGTCTCCCTTCTGGCCTTGTCCCCCTCCTGTCTTATCGATGTCCCCTCTCTCCAGCCCTTCTCTCTTTCCCAAGAGCCAGCACCTTGCTTCCTTGTCTTCCTTCTTTCTCATGACATTAAAATTACTTTGCAAGCATTTTTGTAGCCATCTTAATGAGTTTTAAGTGTGTGATGTAGTGGTGTTAAGTACTTCCATAGTTCTGTACAACAGCTCTCCAGAACTTTTCATCTTGCAGAAAGGAAACCCTGTACCCATTAAATAGCTCCCCTCCCTCCCCGCTGGCAGCCCTTTCTGCTGTCTGTGAGTTCGACTGTTCTAAGGACCTCATATAAATGGAACCATACAGTCTGTTTTGTGGCTGGCTTATTTCTCTTCGCCATAATGTCCTTGAGGTTCATCCTGGCTGTAGCATGTGACGGAAGTTCCTTCTTTTTCCAGGCTGAGTGATGCCCCATTGTGTATATACCATATTTTGTTTATTGATTCATCCATCAGCGGACACTTGGGCTGCTTCCGCCTCTTAGGTATCATGAATGCTACTTCTATGAACACAGGTATACAAATATCCCTTTGAGCCCCTGCTTTCGTTCTTTTGGGTGTATATCCAGAAGTAAAATTGCTGGGTCATATAGTAATTCTACCTTTAATTTTTGGAGGAACTGCTATACTGCTTTCCACGGAGGCTGCACCATTTTATATTCCCACCAGCAGTGCACAAGGCTTCCAATTTCTCCATGTTCTAGCCAATGCTTGTTATTTTACGGTGGTGGTTGTTATTTTCAGGTGTGTGGTGCTATCTTCTTGTGGTCCCCATTTACATTTCCCTAATGACTATGGCTCTTTTCATAAGCTTGTTTGTCCATTTGAATGGCGTCTCGGGAGAAATGTCTAAGTCTTCTGTCTAATTTTCAACTGGGCTATTTGATTTCCTTGTCATTGAGTTGTAGAGTTCTTTATATATTTTGGATATTACCCCTTAGTCCAATGCATGATTTGAAAATGTTTTCTCCCTTCTGTAGGTTGCTGTTTCACTCTGTGTTCTTTTTTTTCTTTTTCTTTTTTTTTGTAGAGACAGAGTCTCACTTTATTGCCCTTGGTAGAGTGCTGTGGCGTCACACAGCTCACAGCAACCCCCAACTCCTGGACTTAGGCGATTCTCTTGCCTCAGGCTCCCGAGTAGCTGGGACTACAGG
>CAUYRH010074605.1:0-14572 GCA_963574655.1 Perodicticus potto
CACCTGTAGTCCCAGCTACTTGGGAGGCAGAGACAGGAGACTCACTTGCGCCCGGGAATTGGAGGTTGCTGTGAGCTGTGATGCCACAGCACTCTACCCAGGGTGACAGCTTGAGGCTCTGTCTCAAAAAAAAAAAAAAAAAAATGTGTCTTTACTTTGTAATGAGGAAAAGATGATGGTCTTGGTATACGGTTATTTCCTTTAATGCCATAGCAAAATAAAATTGAAAGTTGGCTTCAGAAATTATTTTAAATTTTTATATGGCCACAAAATCTGAAGGTGTTGAAATCACTATACTAGAAAAAAAAATTTTTTTTTTTGAGACAGAGCCTCAAGCTGTCACCCTGGATAGAGTGCTGTGGCATCATAGCTCACAGCAACCTCCAATTCCTGGGCTCAAGCGATTCTCCTGCGTCTGCCTCCCAAGTAGCTGGGACCACAGGTGCCCGCCACAATACCCAGCCATTTTTTGGTTGCAGCCGTCATTGTTGTTTGGCGGGCCCGGGCTGGATTCGAACCCGCCAGCTCAGGTGTATGTGGCTGGTGCCTTAGCCCGTTGAGCCACAGGCACCGAGCTGAACATTTTTTATCTTGTGGTCAAGTTCTCCATGGCCCCAGGGCTGCACCAGCCACATCATTTAGATTCAGTATTATCCGTCCCCATTCCACTGGGACACAGGTCCCCAAATTCCTGGTAACAATCACTTTGTTCCCATACCTGTTAGCTGGCAGTCTTCACATCCCCTTTGCCCCATGGTGGTCCTACCTTCTTTTGCCAGGGGTCACCCTGGCTTCTCTTCCTTTCCCTCCCCTCACTGTTCTGGACAGGAGTGGAGCTTCTGCTGCTACAGTGCAGTGGACAATAACAGAAAGCAATTAGAAAGGCAGATCTGATTCTCCAGCCTGCAAGAAGTTACTCATATTTAGTTGTCTTTCTCATTCTGTCTGCATTAGGGCTTATGGGGAAAGCCCAAGTTATTGGCTATGTGTAGGCCAGTAGGCATGTGTCCTATTATAGTAACAAGACGAGGCACAGTAGAATGGAGTGAGCCTGCTGAGGCCTTGGCCAAGAGAAGCAAAGTCAGCTGATCTCCTGGTACAACTATACTGAGTGAGTGTGGCTGAGCAGTCTGTGCAGTTCGAGTATCTGGAAACAGAAAGGCCAAGAAAAAGTTCTTGCGGGCTCAAGCCTAAGTTGATGAGGACCCAAGTCAGTGGCAATGAGGAGAGAGACCCCTGTTGGTGTGTTTCACAGGGTATAAACGAAATGGGCTGCATGATATGGAGACCTGTGGGATGAAGGGTGAACAAAAAGGAGGGCTAAGGATGTCCTGATAAGATACATGTGATTCTTGTCCCTTCTGTTTAACAGCATTAACATGTGACTGCAATGATCATTTTAAATAATTACTTTCCGGCTCTAGTAAGTAAACAGACTAACTTTACAATGTTCCATTATCCAATTGACTTAGTGATTCTTGGTAAATTCATAAATATTGCTCAGTTCAAGTTACCAAAGAATTTTATGTACTATGTTTAACTAGTCTTCTCACAGTTGCAGGAGTTATGAATAGTTCTGATGATGCCATACTGAGTAAAGAAGTATTAATAATTTTTTTGTTTCTTAAAATTCATGTCAATAGATTATTTTTATTTCATTGCCATTAATCATTATAATAATTGTGATAAACACAAATGCTGTCAAATACTGGATGGGAAACAACAGCCACAGAACCTGAGGACAAAAATCCTGATATTTGATCTTTCTTAGCATTTTGCCCTCAGAATTATAACTGAATAGAATTGTTAAATATAAGTCATTAAATTAGAAGTACTGGTTTCCACCAGCAAGCAGTTGGACACACCTGAGTTTGCATCCCAGCTCCCAGGTCGCAACCTGATCCCTGGGAGTAACCAGAAAAAATTAAGGTATTTATACCCGCCAAGCTGGGTTGTGGTAAAAGAAAGTGAAGGGGCACGTCTGAGTGCTTTATGTGTGCTCATTGTGTATTCTTCAAAGAAAAGTCTTCCTTGACTGTTTCTACTTTTCATGATGTGATGCCCAGAGACCCCCCAGAGCTCTAGCCCGAGGTCTTCCCTTCCTCCTGCGGGAGAGGTGGTGGCAGTTCTAGTCCAGCCCACCTCTTGCTCTTTCTAACTCTGGCAGTTTCGTGCTACCTGCATACTCTGCTTTATCAGAATGGTCAAATCGGTTATTTAGTATTTTGGTATCAAACATAAACCTGTGTTTATTAGAGAAATAAATCCTATAAGTCCTTTCTCTAAATCTATCTTTAAAAAAATAAATACAGAGCCGGGCAAGGTGGCTCACACCTGTAATCCTAGCACTCTGGGAGGCCGAGGTGAGCTCAGGAGTTCGAGAGTAGCCCGAGCAAGAGACAGACCCCCCGTCTCTAATAAATAGCTGGGTGTTGTGGTGGGCACCTGTAGTCCTATCTACTTAGGAGGCTGAGACAAGGGGATCATTTGAGCCCAAGCATTTGAGGTTGCTGTGAGCTATGATATCACTCTACTCTACCAAGGGTGACAAAGTGAGACTGTCTCAAATAAATAAATAAATAAATACAGCTGTATTTTCATGTCTGTTTCTTAAAGTTTCTGAAGCTCCTTCAATGAATGCTCTATTTCTCTTTTGCAGATAGTAGTTCCTCAGGGAAGAACAGAAAAGAAGATGATTATATCTTTGAGTCAAAGGGCAATCGAGGAGGTGGGGAACACCCACCCCCAGAAGCAGGTAAATGGGTGCCTTGGAAACCCACTGCAGACACAGACATCTGCAGAAACTCGAGTGGAGGATGTTAGATGAAGCCAGAGAGCTCACAGCAGCAGCAGGAGCAGCAGGCTGCTCCTCTATGGGAGAGAGAATTGTCTCCTTGTTTCCTATATTGTGCTGCATCTTGGGGCCGTCAACAGTAACTTACTATCTTTAGATCTCAGCTTCCCCTTCTATTCACCCCTCCCTCCGGGGGTGGCATCTATGGAGAACGTCCTCCTGTGGTATGGTAGTGAAGGACACAGGCTCTAGAGTCAGATGCCACTGTTCAAATCCTAGCTTGCCCATTAAACTCTATGACCTTGGGCAGGTTATCTTACCTCTCTGGATCTCAGTTTTCTCATTAATAAGATGAGGACAGTAACTATACATGTATGGCATAGGGCTTTTAGGGGAATACAGGGGTAATTAATAAGCATTAGGGCACAGCTTGGCTCGAATGAGCCAAATATATCAACGATGAGTTATTTATGCAAGAAGGGTAAAGGTCTTAGATTACCTCGTTCTTTCCAAGTGCTGTACTGACAAAGACAGAAAACAGGAATGGGGGAAGAGTGTAAGAAGTAGAGGAGTGTTTATGAAGTGGAAGGAGAATAGCATAATTTCATAATTTTGGTCAGTTTTAACCAGAAAACCAACCTGTAGAAAGGCAGGTTTTAGTCTTAAATTCTACAAACTAGTAGGTAAAAGAATATTTAAGAGAACAAAATATGATTCTTAAATTACAGATCTAAACATTGAGAAAACTTTCTTTTTACCCTAGAGCAGCAGTTCTCAACTGTCGTGACCCACAGGAACTGTATTAAAGGGCCGCGGCATTAGGAAAGTTGAGAACCACTGCCCAAGAGTATTCTTTTTAATATATGGGCAATATTAAGATATAATTTTTAAACAGTAGATGGCTAAGAATAATCCAGATGTCAATTACTGAAGTCTGTTGGCCCACTGTACTTAGCCTGCCCCAAGATATTTGAGTAAAAGGGTCCCTGTAACCTATCAGGTACAGAGGGAAATCAGCCTGTCTCTTCCTCTTACACCAGAAACTCTCAGTTCTAATTGGCTGGTGGCCATTCTATTAATAGTGTTACATATTTTATTTTTATTTATTTTTTTTGAGACAGAGCCTCAAGCAGCTGTCACCCTGGATAGAGTGCTGTGGCATCACAGCTCACAGCAACCTCCAATTCCTGGGCTCAAGCGAGTCTCCTGCCTCCACCTCCCAAGGAGCTGGGACCACAGGCGCCCGCCACAATGCCTGGCCATTTTTTGGTTGCAGCCGTCATTGTTGTTTGGCGGGCCCGGGCTGGATTCGAACCCACCAGCTCAGGTGTACGTGGCTGGCACTTTAGCCCGTTGAGCCACAGGCGCCAAGCCGTGTTACATATTTTAAATGTCACTCCCATTCATATGAACAGAATGAATAATTCATTACCTTAGGTGGTTACTGAGACTACTATCACAGTGTGTTTTAAAAGAGGCTAGAAATTTTTTGTTGTTGTTTTGTTATTGTTTTCTTAGAGACAGAGTCTCACGCTGTAGCCCTCAGTAGAGTGCCCTGAGTTGCCCTCAAAGAGTGCTTCACAGCAACCTCAAACTCCTGGGCCCAAGCGATCCTTTTGCCTCAGCCTCCCAAGTAGCTAGGACCACAGGCACCAACCACAACGCCTGGCTAGTTTTTAGAACCTGGGTCTCTTGCTGAGACTGGTCTCGAACTCCTGAGGTCAAGCAGTCCACCCACCTCAGCCTCACAGAGTGCTAGGATTATAGGCATGAGCCACTGTGCCTGGCCCTGGGGCTAGAAATTTTTAAGTCCCAAATTAGGCCAGGCTGGGTGGCTTGGTTGTATAATCCCAGCAGTCTAGGAGACAGGAGGGAGGACCACTTGAGGCCAGGAGTCAAGATCAGCTTGGAAAACATAGTAGGCCCTGGTCTCTAAAAAAAATAAAAAATAGTCAGGCTTTATAGTACAGTCCTGTATTCTAGTAAGATCACTTGAACCCAGGAGTTTGAGGCTCTACTGAGCTAGGATCACACCACTGCACTCCAGTCTGGGCAACAGAAGAAGACTCTGTCTCAAAAAAACAAAAATGAAACAATAACAAACTCAAATTGCCCAAACTAAAAACACTGATGAAACTATGCCAACTAAAAAGTCAAGAATAATTTTCAATGTTCTGGCAAGTACTTCACAGGAGATTTCGTTTTCCTTGTCATCAAAGTATTAAGCAGGAATTAAGATTGGATAGTTCAGCGACCTCACATCTGCTTTGACAAATAGAACATTTTCCTAAATCACACAGCTGTTTTATTGTTAGCATAGCTGAACTGGAGCCCCAGAATTGGGCTTGGGGTCTTCAACTATAGGTTCCTTCCCCTTTAGCCTAAACACTGGTGCTCATCTTAAAAGAAGTCAGTCAGATACATTTTGAGGTCTGGAAGCCTTTTGTTTTCCTGCCCTGAACAAGCAGAACCAGAACTTGTGTTCAAGTTTGGAGGAAGTGGCTTGGGGTTCCTAGAATGGGAGATAGGATTGACCAAAGTCCCCCCCACCCTTTTTTTTGTCTTGTCCCTTTGTTAAATATCCAATTTACCTGGCTAGTGCAGGGCGGTGGAGGTAAAACCAACACCTCCAGTCCATGGAGCCCTGCCAGAACCTTCACTGGCTGGCCAGTGGGAGTCCCAGCAGTGGCTCTAAGGCCCCCACTGTTGATGAAGCAGTGATTCCTGACACCTTGACACCTCCAGAGAGCTGCTGTGTGTAGATTATATGAGACAGCTTCTAGAATGAAATTCCTGGCAGTGGGTTATCACAGGTTTCTACCTTTTGCAATTTGCCAGGGGAATGCTGGCCTCTCCCAAAACTTTGCTTGATACTTAAGCAATTTCCACATTCCTTCATGTGCCCAGGCATTTCCAAACTGTTCTTGGAAGTCTTGTTTGGGAGATTTATCTAAGATTCTAAAAATACACCAGAGGTTGAAATGCTGTTAGTCATCAGTTCGAGGTCCTCTTTCCTTCAAGAGGAAGCTACCTATATCTGGGACCATTTTTAAGCCCAGAAAATCAAGGCTACGTGGAATGAACTTCCTCAGCTGTCTTCCTCCCCTCCACCACCCCCCCAAGAACTCATCTATCAGCACTCACACCTTCCGCCTTCCCTCTCTCCCAGGTGTCTCTCTCCCCTTGGTCTTGACATAATCCCTGGTGTGCTCAGGTGCATTTCTCCATCATCTGTGAGTTCTACAGTACTTTCAGTCTGTTTCTGTACGGGCTCATTCCCCCAATGACTGCAAACACATTCAGATCTCTCTTAACATATGAAAAACCTAAATAGCATCCCTCAATCTTCAGCCTCCCTGTCACTGAAGTCACAGTTGCTCATTCCTGTAGGTTCGCCACTTGACCTCACTTGACCTGTCCACAGCCTCTGGACTAGCCTCTCCCTCAGCTTCCAAGAGCTCAGTCCCTCCTGGTTGTCCCACTGTTTCTCTGGTCAGTCTTTCTCTGTTCTTTACTGGCCCACTAGCTTCCTTTCTAAATGCCAGTGTTTCCCAGGACCTTGGCAGTCTTACCACTTGAGGCTGCAACTAACCACCTTCATGCTAAAGGCTTCTACACATTTAGACCCAAATAACCCAAGATTGTTATTAACAGAAAATTCCACCTGGATCCTCATATAGGCATCTCAATCTGAAAAATGTTAAAAAATAAACTATCTGCATCATCTACCCCGAACAAGCATTCTCTTATGCCAAAATCACTTAAATAAAAATCCTGCAGACTAGATGAACCACTTCTTTGTACAACTGTACTTCCTTTTTTTTGTTTGTTTTTTAAATACATGTATTTTATTATTCTTCATTACATTATTCCCCCCCCGTACAACTGTACTTCATATATAAATTTATCATAGTAACTATAACACTTTGTTGCATTTTTTCCCATTTAAATGACTATCCGCCCAAACTTAAAATCATTCAAAAGCTGTCTCCTTTACGTTTTGGAGAAGTAATGTACCATAGTGGTTAAGACCCTAGACTCTGGAACTGTCCTGGTACCTACAGTACCATCTTAGATAAGTCATTTGATTCTCAATGCCTTACGTATCTCATTTATAAACTGGGAAACACAGTAGCACCAGCTCAGATGGTGGTTATGAGAATTGAATGATTTAAGCTATAAATCTGGCAATTTGAACATTAGTTTTTCTTTTCTTGGGGGGGGTATTTATTTGTTTATAATAAAAATTGCTTAGTTACCAGCATCTTAGCTCAGCATCTAACATAGCGAAGGCTCTAAATTAATGCAGAATGACTGAATAAATGAAAGAAAAGTTTGTAGAACGAGCTTACACATGGAGATGTTTCACCTCTAGTTCCACCAGCTGGCAAGACCCCTGCAGTTAAAAATAATTCCACCATATCATCGCCAAACCTGTTCTGACTACAGAGTAAATCAGATTAAAAATAGAGCCTGCTGAGCTTGATAAGAAAGACTGATCTGGGCACATCCTGTCCCCTCTATACTCCTGCAAGCCTTTAACGGTTCTAGTCTGATGCCTAGGAAACTAAAATGACCCTTGGCCATAATCACACCAGCATATTCTGAAATTAAGCTTTCAACAAAGGTTCTACCGGCTGAGAGTAGGTTCCCTGGATTTAGAAAAGAAAAGAAATTTCTTAAGCCCTAACCAGAACAGGTAATCAGGAGTTAGTCCAACATATTTTAAGAGAGAATGATCATTAATGATTTCATAAATGTAATCTATGACTACTAAAAAAATTTCCTATGGTCAGAATGTCTATTATAGCTGGATATAAGAGTGATCTGATGGCACATTTGTACCAGTGACAGAAGATAGATTTTGTAGGAAGTTGGCATAGAATTTAGTTTTAAACAGATCTGCTTTGAGACTTGAACCTACAACTTACAAGCCTATGGACTCCTGGACAAATTATATAACTTTTCTGCATTTTAATCTGCAAAATGGTAGTTAATACAGGTACCAATTTAGTTGAGTTATTTGGATTAAATAAGGCATGCAAAATGCTAATCATATAGTAACTAGTAGCTGTCATTGTTAATAGTCACTGTCTTTCCTCTTAATTTCTAAACTTTCTGTAGGTGCAGTGCTGCCCCTGGCATTGGGTTTGGCTATCACTGTTTTGCTGCTTCTCATGGTTGCTTGCCGACTACGACTGGTAAAACAGAAACTTAAAAAAGCTCGTCCCATTACATCTGAGGAATCGGACTACCTCATAAATGGGATGTATCTATAATAAATGTAATTGAAATAGCTTCGGAGCAAGGACATGTTTCAATTGTAATTTATACATATATTATGTTCTGGATATTTACAACTTTTTTGTTTTTAAATAGCCTAGAAGATTCTGAAGATCTCTAACCATGTCTTTATTATTTATTATAGAAAGATTTTTCTTGGGAAGTATGGAATATTTTGAAATTTAGAGAGGAATTCATATGATTAGAGACTTTTAAAACTCTAATTCTGATTTTCATAAGGTTGTTCCTGAAAATAGAAATTTGTACTAGCCAAAGCAGAAAATTCAGTATGTCAAGAGATGGTTTTAAGATGGCAGCATTAACCCCTCATGTTTTAGAAGCCCCTGGCAGTGCTGGGCCACTGCAGGCACAGCCTCCTCTGTCCTGAGGGCCTGTTCTCCATCCTGTAAGCTCCCCAGCCTCTCCTTTATTCTTTTCCCTTCAAAACCTGTTTCTGAAGTGATCACCAGTGACTTTAGATGTTACCTATAGCAGGTGTATCTAAATTATAAACCTATGAACAGGTCAGTGAGCCTCAGGGAGGATGAATGCGGATTCTTCCTAGTGCCTCTGACATCAGGTCATGTAGTAGCTGCCTCCTTAGTCTTTAAAAGAAAAAAACCCAAACTTTGGATTACCAACAACTCAGAGGTGGTCATAAAATGAAATAGGAAATCAAAGTGGAAGCAGAGAAACTGACAGGCCAAAAATTTTAGCCAAAACTTAGCTCAGGGCAAAATGAACCAGGACAATACTTCATTGACTCAACCCCCACCCGCCCTTCCATGGTCCAGAGCATAGCAACTCATTTAGAGAGTCACTGGTTTTCAACATTAATCTTTGTTGATGAAAGAGAAAAATACAAATCGAAAACCAGAACATTGGCTTGGTGCCTGTGGCTCAAGCAGTTAAGGCACCAGCCACATATACCTGAGCTGGCGGGTTCGAATCCAGCCCGGGCCCACCAAACAACAACGATGGCTGCAACAAAAAATAGCCCGGCGTTGTGGTGGGCACCTGTAGTCCCAGCTACTTGGGAGGCAGAGGCAGGAGAATCGCTTGAGCCCAGGAATTGGAGGTTGCTGTGAGCTGTGATGCCCTGGCACTCTACCCAGGGCAACAGCTTGAGGCTCTGTCTCAAAAGAAAAAAGAAAGAAAACCAGAACATTTAAGTGAATTTTGGGGTACAGCTTTTGGAAAAATGTCACCATGTTTAAGTATCAGCAGGTTCTTTCAGCCAATGGAATGAGCCAGTTTTTTCCACTTTCTTTTAATGCTACAAAATGTAATAATGTGCCATCAAACTAATACCATTTCTAGAGCATAAAGCAGTTTTTCACAAATTTATCTTTACAGAAAACTGTCATCTAGCTTAGTATCTTTCCCCTTTTGATTTGTAGGTTTTTAGAGGCAAATTATTCTAGTAATCACTTAATGCTGTGATTATACTTTCTGGAAATGGTTCTTCTGAGAGGAATATATAGTAAATATGGTGCCTGTCTTCATTCACATGATGTTCCTTTACTTTTTTTCACCGTAAGTGGCAATTTTTTTAAATACTTGAAAAACATTCTATAGAGTCTAGTACACTTTACTTTTAAACTAAACTTAAGGTAAGTTGTTCCTTTAGCAAAGGGCTTAAGTTTAAATAGAGGATGTAACTTATCAAAATACATTAACAGATGGAAAGTTCTAAAGTAAAAGAAATTAGGTATTATTTTTAAGAAACTCAAGTATTTTGTTGAATGTTTAGAATTAAGCAAAGATTTAAATTTCTCAAGGGCAATTTAGAGAAATGAACTATGTGAATGAACTTAAGATGTTTATATATGATGCTGTGCAGTTTGTTTTTATATAGAAAGATGTCACCTATAGCCATACCCAATAAAAACTGATGAGGCATGCATCTTTCAGTATGTCTTTTATAATAGACGCAATTTAGTGTTTCAGTGTTAAATACTTAAGCTGTCCTGTATCTATGTAAACAATTTTTCTTTAATAAACTACTTTATTCTTAACCTTTGCTTTATCTTTTAATATAATCATAAGTTGCCAATGATGACTGAGCTATTATTACATTATTTGAATTTAATTGGATCAAATTTTCCCCCAAGGGGGAAATTGAGGATTACAGAATAACTTGCTCAAGGCCATAAAAAGTATATTGGAGGCCAGGTGTGATGACTCACACCTATAATCATAGCACTCTTGGAGGCTGAGGCAGAAAGATCACTTGAGCTCAAGAGACCAGCCTGAGCAAAAGGGACACACACAACCCCCACCGTCTCTACTAAAAACACAAAAATAGCCAGGCGTGATGATGGGTGCCTGTGGTCCCAGCTATTCAGGAGGCTGAGGCAGGAGGAAGATTTCTTGGGCCTAGGAGTTTGAGGTTGCTGTGAGCTAAGCTGATGCTGCAGCACTCTAGCCTGGGCAACAAAGTGAGACTCTGTCTCAAGAAAAGAAAAAAAAACAGTATATTGGAGGGAAGAATTAAATCTACAAAGTATTTCTATTATCAGATGGACTAAGTGGACTTTATAAAGTCATCTCAGCTTAATTATAGAGGGTCTACATCTAAAACGAGTAAAAATAATTTTAAAGAGGCTCGGCACCTGTGGCTCAAGTGGCTAAGGCGCCAGCCACATACACCTGAGCTGGTGGGTTTGAATCCAGCCTGGACTGCCAAACAATGATGGCTGCAACCAAAAATTAAATGGGTATTGTGGTGGGAACCTATAGTCCCAGCTACTTGGGAGGCAGGGGCAGGAAAATTGCTTGAGCCCAGGAGTTGGAGGTTGCTGTGAGCTGTGATGCCCTGGCACTCTACCCAGGGAGACAGCTTAAGGCTCTGTCTCAAAATAATAATAATAATTTTAAAGAGAAATGTCCACAATTTCTCTTTCAAACATGTTCTTGTGATTCACACCTCTTCCTAAGGCCCACTGAAACCATCTCTCTTGAATACTTAAACTTACTTTTTCCTTTCATTCTCAGTAAAAACAGCAACTTCTCCATTTTAATGTTTCAAATCACCTGAATACCAAATGTATTTTCTTCCAAAGGAAAATAACAGAATTTTTTCATCATTCCCCACCTCACAGTTCCCTATCATGCTTACCAACACCTTTCAGTCACTGATGGCCATTCTTGTTCCTTTTTATTGTATTTTCCCTCCACCCAAGAATAAAGATGCATATTTCTATTTGCTTTCAGTTCTGCTGTTCAAGGCAGACTGTGTTGATGACTTTAACTATAAACCTACTACAGTGTGCTGTGCCCAGAACGCTGGTGCTGGCCTCACCTTCAGATGTGCCCTCACCATCATCACGATGCTTAACACAGCTTCTAAGCCTTGGATTCTGTAATTTGGGGTTGCTATTAAATTGTATCGTCCCCAAACTGTCTTATGTTTTAGTTCTTTAGGGATCGTGCCATTTTGCACTTAGCAGATCTACTTCTATCATTTCTTTTCTGGACTCCAAATTTTCTAGTTTTTCCCACTTAAAATGAATGAGAATTTCTGCAAAGAACTACCCAAGCTGAATATAGAGAAGGAAAAGCTTAGTGTGCACTTTTCTGTTATCAAATGTTCTCATCTTGCTGGCTTTTTCAGCACCTGTGTTGCAGACTTCTCAGTTCCCGGCTTCCTTTGCCCAGCTCTTTTGCCCTACTGGATCCTAGTATTTTAAAGACAAAAAGTGAATTATTTTAAGTTATACCTATTTCAATGGCTAAACACTTACAGATTCTTAGGCTGAATATGAAACCACCAAAGACAAAAGTAAGGTTAGACATCACAAGCTAAAGTTTTTCACAGATGGATTGAGTGATTAGAATTGAGCTTTCACTGTATTTGCTTTATTTAGGTCTAACTAATCATGTCCTCATTCCTACTTAATTCTCAAACTACAATCAGTTTCTTAAATGCAAAGAAATCGACTTGTAATATGGGTGGACATAAAGTTCATGTGCAATTTACTATGTTAAACTATTTTAAAATTGCACATGAACTTATGTCCACCCTGTATTATTCAGTGTAAAAGTGAATAATTTTATAAAGTTATTTCAAAACAAAATTTCTCAAAACATTTTAATACAAAAATAATTTTAATTTTTACAAAAAAGCTTTAGGAAAAGTAATTGTGTTGCATATAGGGACTTTTAAGTATAAGTGTTCTCTGGCCAGGCATAGTGGCTCCTGCCTGTAATTCCAGCACTTTGGGAGGCCAGGGTATTAGGATCATGGGAGGCCAAAAGTTGGATAACAGCTTGGGCAATATAGCGAGACTCCATCTCTACAAAATATAAAAAAAAAAATTAGGGTGACACCCGTAGCTCAGCCAGGGCACTGGCCACATACACTGAGACTGGTGGGTTCAAACCTGGCCCAGGCCAGCTAAAACAATGACAACTACAACAACAAAAAAAGATAGCCGGGCATTGTGGTGGGCACCTGTAGTCCCAGCTATTGGGAAGGCTGAGGCAACAGAATCGCTTAAGCCTAAGAGTTTGAGGTTGCTGTGAGCTGTGACGCCATGGCACTCTACCCAGGGCGACAGAGCTTGAGACTCTGTCTCAAAAAAAAAAAAAAGAGAGAGAGAGAGAGAAATTAGCCTTGTGTGGTGGCCTGCCTGGTGGTCCCAGTTACTCTGGCAGGCCGAAGCAGGAGAATCACCTGAGCCCAGAAGTTTGAGGTTGCAATGAACTCTGATGATACCACTGCACTCTAACCTAGCTGACAGAGTGAAACCCTGTTTCAAAAAAATGAGTAAAATTAGAATAAAAAAATAGACATGTCTCATCTCTGATCTACACACACATACATAAATTTAAATCCCTTAAGGAGAAAAACTCCTAGACCTACCTAAAATCCATTACTTCCATTTCTACCCATGCATTGATGTTCCCTTAAAATCCATTCCTATTTATTCAACATTGTAAAATCTTTTTTTTTTTTTTTGAGACAGAGCCTCAAGCT
Organism: Perodicticus potto; assembly: GCA_963574655.1. NCBI lineage: Eukaryota > Metazoa > Chordata > Mammalia > Primates > Lorisidae > Perodicticus > Perodicticus potto. The sequence continues at coordinate 13,059 of CAUYRH010074605.1, forward strand.
GTCACCCTGGATAGAGTGCCGTGGCATCACAGCTCACAGCAACCTCCAACTCCTGAGCTCAAGCGATTCTCCTGCCTCTGCCCCCCAAGTAGCTGGGACCATAGGCACCCGCCACAAAGCCCGGCCATTCCTTGGTTGCAGCCGTCATTGTTGTTAGGCAGGCCCGGGCTGGATTCGAACCCGCCAGCTCAGGTGTACATGGCTGGCGCCTTAGCCCGTTGAGCCACAGGCACCAAGCCATTGTAAAATCTTAATTCATAAAAGTATAAAGTCTAAAAGCAATGCTTGAATAATGCTGAAGGCATAGCATTTGTCTGTACTATTCAGGTGGCATTAAAGTTTATCTTATCACATTTATAAACTGTCTCCTTAACCAGACTGCAAACTACTTGAAAGTAAGGGCCTTTTTCTATCCCCAAAACCTAACATAGAGATTAATATGAGGTAAAACGCTGGCAATAGGTATGAAGGACACAGAATAGTAGTTAAGTTTAAAAATTGGAGTCCTAAAGAATATTTGACCTTTGCATCTACCTCAAATGACACTGAATTCTGGACCACAAGGGTTCATGGCCTGGGTTCAGAAGCAATCAATAGCAACAGCAAAGTGAAGCCAGCAATAGTACTAGTTTCCTGTGTCTAAGACCTTACCCAAGAAGAGACACTTGTGAAAATGTATGCATAAATTTTTAAAGCCATTTAAAAGAATACAGAAATAATGTTTATGACTTTTAAAAGTTGCAGAGCAAGGGAGCGTCTCATGCTTACTAAGGATTTCCCTGCCAGAATTATGCATACTTGCCCCCAGCAGACAGGCTCCATTGAAAGCACTAGTTCTGCTCATTTGAGAGCCTATATTTCCTCAAGTTCTAGAAATCTTACAAAAACTAAGATCTTATTATAAAAGGTATAAAATCACACATTTAAACAAGATCCCAAAGTGCAATATTTTCTTAGAAACTTGTAGGCATTATGTTAATAAATCTATGAGAGAGGCTTTGAGAGATTTTTATCTTCAACACTGTTCTTTCCTGACTTTAAGGCAATTCATTCAACTGCTCACTTATTCAGCATTTGTTGTACATCTACTATAAGAAAGCCTGTGCTAAGCAGGCAAAGAGAAATGATGACTGAAGTATGACCCTGGCCCTGAAGCAATGCAGTCACATTCTACAATGCACAGTTGATTAATGCTACTTACCTACTTAGATTTCATAAAATAGACCATTAAAGAAATAATTTTTTCTCTGTGATCTTAGCATTTTGTATCTGGTGGACTTACAGATCATTCAAACACCACCAATATCTCTTTTACTTTTAGCTTTATTTGGCAAAGCAGCACTGCATAAACTGTTCAGTAACTAGGACACAGCTTACACAGCATGTTAAATTCATATACATTATCAGCAGCAAATTAGAAACAGAGAAGAAAAACACTAAGCTACAAGTCTCCTATAATTTTGAGAGAGAGGAAGAACTATTTCAGTTATGTCCAATCTGAACAGCTGAGTGTT
>CAUYRH010074607.1:0-11107 GCA_963574655.1 Perodicticus potto
TTATAGGGTCAAATGGCAAGTCTATTTTTAGATCTGAGTATTCTCCAAACATCTTTCCAAAACGGGTGAATTAGTTTGCATTCCCACCAGCAATGTAGAAGTGTTCCCTTTTCACATCCACGCCAACATCTCTGGTTTTGAGATTTCATCATGTGGGCTAATCTTACTGGCATTAGATGATATCTCAAGGTAGTTTTGATTTGCATTTCTCTGATGATTAAGGATAATGAGCATTTCTTCATGTGTCTGAAGGCTGTGCGCCTGTCTTCTTTAGAGAAGTTTCAAATGTTCTCACATAGTAATGAGAAAGTCTCTTGAATGTTATCGCAATCAGGTTGATGAAAATATCTCCGATTGTATCTGAAGCCTGCACACTGTACCCCATGATTGAATTATTATACACAGCGATGATTCAATTAAAAAAAAAAAAAAAAGTAAGTTATTTTTTGGACAGAATTCTTGCCCGTTCTCTTGCTGACTTTTAAATGTACTTCACGAGGCATATTCAGGCTTTTTGGATTCTTCTCAACACTAGAGTTGGGGCTTCTCACATGGCGTTCATTTACTACTGATTATAGAGTAAGCCTTGTACCTGATAATTTGTGTACCACTTTGGCAAGGGCTCATCTAATTCAAAATATTTTATCTCTATAAATTTGTTTCATTACCATATTTTCAAGTAAATACTTAAAACTAATGTATTTATGAAGTGTAATTCATTGTGTTTTATTTCACAGACAAGTGATACCAGCGAAGAGTAAGGTCTATGACAGTCAGGGTCTCCTGATTTTCAGTGGAATGGACCTTTGTGACTGTCTTGATGAAGACTGCCTAGGATGTTTCTATGCTTGTCCTTCCTGTGGTTCTACCAAATGTGGAGCTGAGTGTCGCTGTGACCGCAAGTGGTTGTATGAGCAAATCGAAATTGAAGGAGGAGAAATAATTCATAACAAACATGCTGGATAATTTGTAGTATCAAACCATGGAGTCTTAAAAGGTCTTTTGTCCGTTTCTAAAATTCTCTATCATTTTAAAACACGTTTTAAGCTTGATTTCCAAATGTGACAGCAATTTGAAAACCCCCTCAATATCCACTCAGTATGTACGCACTGTTGCACATTTTGGGTGCTTTAAAATTCATTATTTGATGGCAGTTAAGATGGGCTGTTTCTCAGAAGTCAGCATTGAGCCAGTCTGGGCCATATAAGTAAAGCATATAGGCAGTCCTTGATATGTTTGGTTTCCTTCCATAGGCAAATATTTGAGTGACTATGACTTAATTTAAATAATAGCAGCCTCCTAATGGCATGGTTCAAATTTCAGTTACTACCATATATTAACTGCGAGTAACTACAGGAAGTACAGACTTCTCTGCTAGCTTATCCCTCCGTAGATTGCTATGTAAGTAACTGATGTTCTTCGTGATCGGGGACCAGTCATGTTACTCTCAAATTCTGCCAGTAGTCAGTCCCTGTGCATCTTCATTGATTCACAGTCAAGCATGTAGTTGGGTTATCTTGACACCACATGACATCTTACAGAACTGGCTAACAAAAATGAAAGTGCAGTAAAGAAATGAAAAGTAATAATGCTGGAAATGACATTTAGATGGAACATTGACAGAGTTGTAGAAGAAATCCCTGATGGTAGGAATACGGGTACTGCTGCTGTTCTAGAGACCCTGGCTGTGCATCCACAGGAACTTAGTGAAGGGAAACTTAGCAACAAAAAGGAGGAAAGTGGGTGTGATGAAAAAGATAAACAGGTCCCAGAGGAAGGTTAAAAAAACAAAACAAAAACCTCTTCACATTCAAGGATATTTAATGTGAATACAGAAATATTTTTACAATATTCAAAGCTCAAATGGTAAAATGGTAGAAACTTAAAAGTAATATAATTTGCCAAGGTATCATAAGTTATTGACAAAAAGAAAAGACAGGCACTATTCAGAATACTCTTAGTTTTACAGTGAATTAAAACACTTTAATTCATAATATTTCTAACTTTTTAAATTACAATATACTAAATATTTTTAAATGGTTTGCATTTTCTTCTACATTTATAACTGATAGTTTTTAGTATTTTGACAGATTTTTGAAGGTCAGGAAACAATCACACTTTTCTCCATGGATTATTAAGAGTGCTTCGCATGGCCGTTTTTATGGTCCCACACCATTGCAGCAAAAGGAGGACTGGCTATCGCTGGGAACAATGCCTACTTCAGGGAAAACTGATTTTAATACAACTGACTAGTTAAGTGTTAAACTATTTTGGAAATAATCTGCGTATCTTAAGTGCTAAAATACATATATTTCTCTTCTCCCTACTTATTTGTCATATAAAAAATTTGTAATACTGTAAATTTTAAATTGTTTATACCATGTATTCTTAGTGAAAATTTGGAGACAAAAAAATCTTTTTATGCATATAATACATAAACAGATTCTATACCTGTGATGTTGAAACTTTGGGGGAGGTTTGGTTGATTAAGACTGAAACACCTATCAAACCTCCTTAGGGAGTAATTTTAAAAGGTGGAGAAACACTGGTTGAAACATAGAACGTAAATTTGAGAGAAATTGAATCTTGATGTTGGACTTGCCAACAATGGGAACTGTTTGGAGTGCAGGAATGGTATTCTTGCACTTTTCTTTTTTAAAGATAGCCATCTGTCATTTTGTCACCTAGGAGGTTGCCCCTAAGTTAGGTTTTTGTTAAGGAAAATATAGTACTGTACCATACAGTATTTCAGTTAGTCAAATGAAGTTTTAGCAGTTTGATATATTTTGCAGCCATTAAAACTGTATGGCAAATTTGAACTAAGAATTTTTTTTTAATTTTAATTTTGTTATATCTTTAACTGGTTTACTTCAGCATGGCATTTTCAAGCTTGGAATTAAATGTCATTTTTAAGTTATAATTGTTCACTAATTTAGTTATCAGAAGTACAATTAGCTTATTAATTCCTTGATCCCTGTGTTTCACCTGAGCACAGACAAAATATTTTAGCTTTCTATCATTTATTTTTTGCTTCTGTTGAGAATATAAACATTCCAATTTTACTTGAACTTCCAGGATCATTAATTAGATCTTAGTTGCATTACTATTGTCATTCTTTTTTTGTTGTTGTTTCTAAATATGAGTTAGTACTTTGCTTGTTAGGCTCTTCATAGGGACGAGGTAAAATCTTAGTTTATTGTGTTTAAAGTAGAAATGTCTTTTTGGTGAAAAAAATGAGTAAAATTCAAATTACTATATTTCAGCATTTCTTAAAGTAGATGTGTTGTTTTTCAAAGATGGTAATAAAGTTTTTTCAAAGGAAAATTTCTTGAAAAATTTTATTAATATTGTTCATCATGTTCATTTAGGGGACCAAACTTTAAAATAGCTTTAACATATTTACAGAGAAAGATGTATCTGATTTTGAGTAGACTGTAATAAATGCTATGTTTTGGGAAAATTATATAATAAGCCCTTTGTGTTTTTTAAATATAAAATTCTGAAAATATGGAATACATTGAAATTATCTAGATCAGCTGTTCTCAACCTGTGGGTTGCGACCCCTTTTTAACAACGAAAATTACCTTGCGGCATTAGGAAGGTTGAGAACCACTGATCTAGATTCTCTTTATATTTTACATAAATATTCCAGATGGCTAAATCACTTTAGAATTCTATTCATCTAAAAAGCAAAACTAAAAGTTACACATTTTCTACTGTGTGTAAGTCCTAGTGGAGAAGTTAACATAAGGCCACAAACGGTCTTACACAATGTTGTTCACAAACCTTAAAGCAAAAATGCATGTATATACTGTACTTGAATAAAATAAATGACATCCCACGTGATCTTTTCTCTTTTTTTCTTACAAATATATGAAAATAACTGTTTGCCTTGGAATACCACACATAGGACTTTATATTTTTAAAGGGGGTAAGGGTTAGGGGGTTAGGTTGTATGGCACACCTATTGGGGGCGGGACACAATTACAAGAGGGACTTTACCTAACAACCACAGAGTACCTATTTCTTTGTACCCTCAGGGAATCCCAAACAAAAAAAAAACTTAAGTCTAGTTCTATCTACAACCTGACAGTCTTTTCTGATACTGCTTTCCTGGGTTGGTTTCAAGCAAATAATTTTTAGCAGATCAATTTTGGAATATCCATATATGTATATACAGATAGTGATTTATTAATAAAAAAAATGTTACGGCTCCGGCTCGGCGCCTGTGGCTCAAGCGGCTAAGGCGCCAGCCACATACACTTAAGTTGGCGGGTTCAAATCCAGCCCAGGCCTGCCAAACAATAATGACGGCTGCAACAACAACAAAAAAACTGACAGGCCGTTGTGGCGGGCGCCTGTAGTCCCAGCTACTTGAGAGGTGGAGGCAGGAGAATCACCAAAGCCCAGGAGTTGGAGGTTGCTGTGAGCTGTGATGACACAGCACTCTACCCAGGGCAACAGCTTGAGGCTCTGTCTCAAAAAAAAAAAAATGGAGCAGTGCCTGTGGTTCAAGGAGTAGGACGCCAGCCCCATATTGCAGAAGTGGCGGGTTCAAACCCAGCCCCAGCCAAAAACTGCAAAGAAAAAAAAAATGTAAGTTTTAGCATGGTTCTTTACTTTTTGGAAGTCAAACACTCTTGTTAGAAGCTGATGAACTCTGAACTATCTTCCCAGAAAAATGCCTTCATGTATTCATAAATTCAGTGTTTAGAACCTCTGAACTTAACGTTAGTATAATATAGAATGTTCTGTAAACCATTTTTTGTTTTCATTGAAGATGACTGTCTCATCTTAGTAATAAGTGTAGTTCAACTTGTTATATAGTGTGGATTTATTTTTTTAAGAACAGTTAAGTCCTTAACTGCTATCCTAGAAATCCAATCCCTCTGTGGCCTTACATAGCCCTCCCACTTCCAAAAAGGTGGTTATAAGTTGAATTACAGTGTGGAAAACAGATGTCTTAGCTGGATGGAATTTTTTTTTTTTTTTTGAGACAGAGCCTAACGCTGTCACCCTGGATAGAGTGCCATGGCATCACAGCTCAGCAACCTCCAATTCCTGAGCTCAAGCCAGTCTCCTGCCTCTGCCTCCCAAGTAGCTGGGACTACAGGCGCCCGCCACAATACCCGGCCGTTTTTTGGTTGCAGCTGTCATTGTTTGACAGGCCCGGGCTGGATTCGAACCGCCAGCTCAGGTGTACGTGGCTGGCGCCTTAGCCCGTTGAGCCACAGGCGCCAAGCCAGGATGGAACTCTTACAGTTAGAAATTTTCTATGTTACAGTTACCCAGATAGAAATAGTTTTTAACATTCTTGTGGAAAATTCGTGCGACACTGTCTTAGTTTTTGCTGACATCTGCTGGTATCTTCATGAAAAACTGCCCTCTGCTGCTGCAATTTTCACTTAATCTCTTCACTTCTAAAACTATGAACCCAATAATAGCTGTTAAGAATATGAATGAGTATACAGAAATGTACACAGGCAATTCTGGGTTTCTTTTTATAAAGTGAAAGCACCTGGAGAAATAATACTTTTATCTATTTTTGAAAACATTAAAACATCATTGAACACATAATTTGAAAGGTGTAAGTGACTTCAGTAGACTATAGGCCCCAATTTATAGATTATTTTTAATGGCATGGTTGTGAGGCTTGACTAATCTTATCAAAATAATTAAGGTTCCAGAAAATAAAAGATTTACCGGATAAAATAGGTTAAACTCAATTGAGATAATACTACATCTTTAAAAAGTTTTTAAATTTGAAAATATTTTATTTCAGTCCTACAAAGTGGCACAACTAAAATAATTTTTTCCTTTTGAACCCATGAGGAAATTTCTTTAACATTCCATAATTAGGAACCTCATATCATTACAAGCAAACAAATATTTTTTAAAAGTTTCCTTAACTACCTCCACTATGGTTTTGAAATAAATGGACTTAATAAAATTTCAACGTTTTTGCTAAAATTAACAAAATCTTCCAAATCTCCCAACTTCAACAACTAATACCTGAAAACAAAATAAGCTTTGGGCATGTAATTTTCATTGTAAACTTGCTGGATGGTACACTTTTACTCATTTGTTTCCAGAGATATATTTTGAATTGCAGGCTCATTTTATCTTAATGAAATAAAATAGAAATCTTGGTAGCATGATCTTTGTTTCAAGAGATCTAAAATAAGACTGGAGAGTATAGACTTTAAAAGGAGACTGAAATAACGCAAAATGCAAATATAACTGTAACTATACCTTTGTTAATAACCAATCAATTACATTGAAGAATTTGATAAAGCCAAATACATTTTGTTGTTGTTGTTGTTGAGACAGAGTCTCAAGCTGTCACTCTGGGTAGAGTGCCCTAGCATCACAGCTCACAGCAACCTCAAACTCTTGGGCTTAAGCCATTCTCTTGCCTCAGCCTCCCAAGTAGCTGGGACTACATGCGCCCACCACGCATCTGGCTATGTTTGTTGTTATTGTTGGAGTTGTCATTGTTGTTTCAGCTGGCCTGGGCTGAGTTTGAACCTGCCAGCCTTGGTGCATGTGACCCGTGTCCTACCTGCTGAGCTATTGGTGCTGCCTAAATGAAATATTTTTATTTTAGGCCTGGGGCACAGTGGTTCATGCCTATAATCCTCGTGCTCTGGGAGGCCAAGCCAGGTGAATTACCTGCGCTCATGAGTTCAAGAGCAGCCTCAGCAAGAGATACCCCCGTCTCTAAAAATAGCCAGGCATTGTGGCGGGTGCCTGTAGTCCTAGATACTTGGGAGGCTGAGGCAAGAGACTCGCTTGAGCCCAGGAGTTTGAGGTTGCTGTGAGCTATGATGCCATAGCACTCTAGCAAAGGCAACAAAGTGAGAATGTCTCAAATATATATATATAATATAATGTATATATATAATATAATATATAATTTATTTTATATTCTGTATCTACTAAGGTAGTACTTAGGAGTACTTTGAAAACTAAGTTTTCTATTTGTTGACATCAGATAAAGGAGCCAATAGTGGCAATACTGGTACCATGTCCATAGGTTCTACCAGGTTCTGGGTAAAGTACAAATTTAAATTTGGCATCAAGAAAGCTAAAATGATTCAGGTGTGTCTAGTGAACTGTAGCATCATTAAGGTTATTAATGACAAACTCCTGCCTTCCCCAGGGGTCAGTTCACCTTTTGATTTGGATTGGACTTTTCCTATTCAGCCTATTGTAGCAAAGTCAGATCAGTTTTTACAAGAGAACTTAGGGTGCCAATCTGCAATGATCTAGAGAAAACTATTACTTGAATTTTTTTTTTTCTTTTTGGTAACTAAGGTTTTGAAATAATGCCAGGAATCTTCTAGCCATTATGGCTTGGTGAATAAAGACTATGCAAAGAGAATTTCTGCATAAAATATAGGCCTGACAACTTGGTGTAGACAAGTAAGATTATTTTCTTCCAAATTTGGAGTTATTTCTAAGTTGGACACTAAGAGTTTCCTATAATACATGTTGAAACAGAAACGTTTCCTCAGTTTTTCAGTAATAGTTTCCAACTCATCCCCAAAAAGTATAGTTGAACGAATACTTACTATCTCACAGATGTCTCTGTGTCAAAGAACCACACCTAGTTGTAAGGCTCAGAGCACAGTTAAACATCCCTAGCAGACCTTGAAGCCTCACACTTTATCCCCTACCTAGGATGCTCCTTTAAACCTTTTCACTGAAATTGCCTTCTTCAATTAACATTCTGCATTTTGTTTTCACCGGGTCCCAACTAAATGGGCTCAGTGGGAGACCTGACCTAAGGAAAGCCAATCTTTACCTTGGCCAGAAGCTTAGAAGTTGGCCAGATGTTACAAGAAACACCGATAAAATGTGATAAACATGATGAACCCTGAACCAATCAGGTCCTGTGAGGAATTTAAACAGAAGAGAAAGGAGAAAGCATTCAGCATCTTGTATAGAGAGGAAATGGCAGAATAACTAAGGCATTATAAAAGAATATGAGGCTTTTCTATACCTAAATATTCCCAAGGCAATGACTGCTGGAGTTGACTTTGCTCCAGCAAACACCACCAATTCTTAAACCTTAATGAGTGGTAAGAAGATACTTCTTTCGCCCAAAGAGCTTTACACTTGCCCTTCTGGCTAAGATAAAAGAGGCCAGAGGTGAAATACTTTATTCCTATATATATTAGTATTATATCCTTGGACAATTATAGACCTTCTGGTCCTCAAATGAGAATGCATTAGAATCACCTGGAGGGGCTCGGCGCCTGTGGCTCAACGGGCTAAAGTGCCAATCACTTACACCTGAGTTTGCGGGTTCAAATCCAGGCCCGGCCTGTTAAACAACAATGACAGCTGCAACCAAAAAATGGCCAGGTGCTGTGGTGGACACCTGTAGTCCCAGCTACGTGGGAGGCTGAGGCAAGAAACTCGCTTGAGCCCAGGAATTGGAGGTTGCTGTGAGCTGTGATGCTACAGCACTCTATGCAGGGTGACGGCTTGAGGCTCTGTCTCAGAAAACAAACAAACAAACAAACAAAATCACCTGGAGGGCTTGTTACACCATGGGCTGCCGGGCCTCACTCCTAGACTTTCTAATTTTAGTAGGTCTGGAGCGAGTTCGGGGAGTTCGTATTTCTAGCAAGTTCGTAGCTGAGGTTGAAGTTGGCTAGTCTGAAAACCACTGCTGAACACCAGTGGTTCTCATCTCATAGGATGCACATTGAAGTTGCCTATAGAACACCAAAAGTGACTTTAATCTCAGCCCTATCATCCCCAGATAATTGATTTAACTGATGTGAGGTTTGGCCTGAGCAATGGGAGGCCAACTCCATTCTGGCTCAGTGTGGGGGAAGTTAATGACTGTGGTGGTTAATTTTATGTGTCGACTTGGCTAGGCCATAGTACACAGTTTTTAGCCAAACATCATTCTGGATGTTACTATGAAAGTATTTTTTAGGTGCAATATTTATGTCAGTAGACTTCAAATAAAGCAGATTACCTTCCGTAATATGGTTGGGCCTTATCCAATGAACTGAAGGCCTTAAAAGAAAAAAGACTGAAGGCCCCCCAAGGAAGAAGGCATTCTCCTCCAGATTGTCCTTAGACATGAGCTGCACATAATCTCCCGGGTCCTCACCATACAGTCCTGTGAGCCAATACCTTTAAATAACTCTCTCTCTTTGTAAATAGATTGATAAACACACACAGACATCCAATTGGTTCTGTTTCTCTGGAGAACCCTGACTAATACAGTAATGTAATTAATTTATCTTCCAAATTGATTCCCAGAAAGGTCCTGGCTTAAATCAAAGAAAGAATATAAACACTTCACTAGATATTTTAGTGTATCTGCCCTTGGGTGAGTTGATAGATATATATAGCACAGCTATTTTTTAAATCCTTTCTTTCATTCATATTATCAAATCCATATGGTCCCTGTTTGGGAAGTTATTGAATTTGCTCTGGACTTTTTGTTTTTATTTTGTTTCCGCCACATAAGTTAGAGTTCAGCAGTGCGTTGTATGCCCAATATCGATTCCTCCTTCTGGTATTAGCACACATCAATTTGCCTTTGAGAAACCACCCTTGATACGTTCAGACTGTGTGGTTCAGATATGGTTGGCCACCCTGTGGAGTTTCAGGGGTAGGTGTATCGCTAAGGCCTGGCAGTATCCCCCTAGCCTTAGTGAATGTTTTAAGTGCAGACCTGTGACTAACCAGGCCAATTGAAGTCAATACACATTAGTCTTGCTGAGACTAGCGCAGGAAAGATGCTCTTTCTTTCTTTCTTTTTTTTAGAGACAGAGTCTCACTTTGTCACCCTTGGTAGAGTGCACTGACATTACAGCTCACAGGACCCTTCAGTTCTTGGGCTTAGGCAATTCTCTTGCCTCAGCCTCTTGAGTAGCTGGGACTACAGGCACCTGCCACAATGCCCTGCTATGTTTTTTTGTTGCAGTTTGGCCGGAGCCAGGTTTGAACCCACCACCCTCGGTATATGGGGCCTGCACCCTACCCACTGAGCCACAGGCACCACCCAAAAGATGCTCTTTCTTAATGAGGGTTTCTGAGTTTATAGGTTTAAGATTGTAAGTCTGGACTTCCTGGTGGCTAATCTTGGCACTGCTTAAGGAGAATCTGGCTTAGAAGGAAAACAACATAGATCAAAACAGAAGCCAAAGACTAAATTAAACAGGATGTGAGTATCTGGATCCAATTATATCTGAAGTAAAACCTGGAATTTTCAGTTATATAAGTCAATCATTTTCTCTTTTTCTGAATGATTGGCTATTAAGGTAGTGACTGATAGAGACTTAGCTCTACTCATTTGAAGTATAGAAACCACCAGGAGTCAAGAGTAGAACGGCCTGCTTAGAATTCATGCCCTTGGGAACTTATGTATTTTAAGAAAGAGCAAATAGCTGTGACCTACAGCCACATCTTCATTTCTACCCTAAATCTTGTAGAATCTTCTCATGTAATTCTCCTGGACTTTAACCTCCTTTAGACAAATGTAGGTTGGTCTATGGTAATTTGTCATGAAGGTCTGAAATAATATCATAAAAATAAGACATACAGCTAAGTTATTAATAAGTGGTAGTCACTTGCTTTTAAAGCATGTTTTAAAATTGGACCTTGTATTTCTCAGACTCTAGAAATGTGAGAAATAAATTTCTGTTGTTTATAAGCTACTAACAGAACACGTGAAGTATTCTTTCTGTAATCCTTTGTTTCATTTCTAGAAGTCAGTTTTAGGTCAAATAAATAGACCATTTTTACAGTTGTTAAATTGTCTTAGGCAATTAAACACAATTAAACACATTAACTCAAATTTGTGGTTTATACAGCACTGGCAAAGTTGAATTTAAGTATTAATGGCACTTACAGGGCACTCAGACCTGTGGTGTTGAAAAAGGACTCAGCACAATTAAAATTTTCTGTATATCATCTCCAATTAACAATAGTGGTGCCAAAACAAACAAACAAACAAAAAAAAAAAAAAAAACAAGAATAAGATTAATGGTTTAATTTTAGGGTAGTTCATTGTGTTTGATATATGTTATTTCATCTGCCATAGAGAGTTCTTATACAAAGCTTAAATTATAATCTT
>CAUYRH010074608.1:0-31996 GCA_963574655.1 Perodicticus potto
GTGATTAAAAGGCCATGAAGGCTATGTTAAATAGTTCAATGAAAATATTTCAGATTGTATATGAAGTCAGCACATTGTGCCCCATGATTGCACCAATGTACACAATTATGATTTAATAAAAATTAAAAAAAAAAGAAAGAAAAATGGGGAAAAAATATTACCCTGGATTTCTTCTTAAAGCCAATTTTTGTTACATAATTTGCATGGGAAGTATTCTTAGCAATTGCCATGCTTGGTTAGTTTACCTGTGTGTGTGCGTGCCTCAAACCACAGGAAACTGCCCTACAGGTGTCAGGACGTGCCATGTTGGAGCCCTTCATGGGTCATTTCCTAAGAGTAGGAATGTCCTTTTTCACAAACCAAATATACCATATCTAAAACAATTAATTTGAATTCCTTAAAATTCCCCAATAGACTTCTAGACATTTTTAAAAGTAGAACCCAAATGAGATTCATGTTTATTTGATTGCTTGTTATCTGTCTGGATTGCATTTCAATACAGAAAATGCAACTGTCTTATCTCAGGTTCTCCCAGAAGCAGACCAGAAGGTGATTCAAGCATACGTCATTCCTGGAAAGGTGAAGAAAATAGAAGCGGGGATTGAGGAAGTGAGAAAGGAAAAGGATGGCAGCCAATAAAGGGCACATTACCAAGTCAGCTATCACTGTGAGAGTCTAACTGATCTCTCTAGGAAAAGTAGGAAATCTAGAGTAGAGGAAAATACATCTCTAATATTCCCCACCCATCACCCAGAAGGGTCAGCGAGAGAGTAGAATATTTATAATTAAATCTAGTCAGTCATAGTTTGAGGACTTCTTCCCAAAACCTTAATTCCCTGACACATCTTGTCTTACTCACATGAAAGGCAGCACATTTCTCCCTGGTTGCAAGAAAAATCTCCCAGGAGATAAACCTGGTGCTCACAGTCGGTGGCCAGACTGACACACAGGGAAGCAGTGAAGCAGGAGGGCAGAGGACACCACCACTACTATTTCTCTCACACATTGGGTTCCGTTCCAATGATCTTTTGATGAGGATCAGACTAGCTTAATTAAAATTAAAAGTCCCACGGTATGAATTTGTCTAAATGTTGCCTCATGGTGTCATTGAACTTGTTTTCTTGTTCTCTGCCTTTCCTACAAGTTAAAAACTAATACTAAAAACTTGGAGAATAAGACTGAAATTTTTGCACGGATGTTCTCCAGAGGATGGTGTGTGTTATGTATGTCGCAGCTTCACATGTTGTTTCATGTTATATTGTACATTACGCCAGACTTTCCCCCTTTTTATGATATGTTTTTGTTTGCTCCGTTGTGATTGTAACCCCTGGATTGTTCCAGTGAGACTGTAAATTCTTTCCTCTTTTATAACTAACAGTAAACTGGGATGAGACTCTGGCCCTCAGTAATTAACTGGTCTTCATCACCTCTTTAAATTCTAGATTAGGCATCCAATGATGATTCTTGCAGAATCCATCATTTCAGAGTAATAATAGTGATTTTTAACTTCTTTTAAAAGGTTTACCTGACATTCTCATGTTCAAAAAACAAAAAAACAAAAACAAGGTCTCTCTTTCATCGAGTGTGAATAAATTTTAATTGCTTCTAACAAGGCAAGCTAAATTTTCTTTCCCTTTAACAAATTTCCCTGTAAGAATTTGATATAATAGTGAGTTATAATAATGACAACTTGGTTTTCTCTCGCATGGACATAATACACACCCAACCCATTAATGTATTTTGTTTATTTAATATTTTACATTTAATTTTAATCAGTGTTACACTTAATATCTATATTATTGTCAGAAATTATCTGGGAAAATTTACCCTTCTTTAAAGGTTAATGCCTACCTTTGAGAAATGCAATGTTAAGAATTTACTTGTGAATATATATATTTAATATGTTGGTGATATTTGCAATAGTAAGTCCTCCAACTATGTACTTCTAACTTTTTAAATATATTACCCCACGAAAAGTCTCTTTCTATTAATGGCATGTTTTATTCCCTACCTTGAAAATGATTAATCCATTCATTAAGTATGGACCTATTGCCTGAAAGAATGATTAAAAAGTACTGATGATCTCTTATTAATTTTAAAGACCCATAACTTGTATGCAAATTTTTTTAACCTCAAATATTTATCCAAATCTTTAGGTTTACTGAGAACTATTATTAATTTGACAACACTAAACCAACATCAATTTTGTATTTTGTAACTTTGCAATTGAAGTGCAACAATGTACCATTATATTTCTAAGGTGAGCTTTCTAAATGATTGATTTTTAAAGAGTAATTTATGTATGTATGGTCTTTTCCAGGAAACACAAAGATTTTCCCTGAGGGTTGCTGAAATAGAAAATGTGGCAGTATACAATTTTCACAAATGAACTTTTAATAAGAGTACACTTCCAAATAATAATTTATATTCAATTGTAAAATACAAATACTTATTGTGGTTTTTAACGCACTGACTTGGATGGAATCAGTCACCTCCATAAGTCATGGGTGGTGATGTTTTAAAACATTATTGATTGGTTAAAGAAAAAGGCATCATGGGTACATAATTTTTCTTATTAGGAACACTGCTTAGGTAAAAGCTTTTAAAGTAATGTTTCACTGACGAGAATCTATTTTTAAAAGACTGACTTTAAACTTCTCTTCTCTGTTAGTAACACCCAGGATATATAATTGAAATTAAGTCTTTTTAAACCAGCTTTTAATAAATGGATTCTTCTTGTTATTTGATGATGGTCAGCCAAAGTGCATCACTTGATACAACAAACATAAAGTGGATATACTAATGCCACACAAAACATATCTGTAGCCTTAGGTAAGGAAAATATGGGGAAGTATGCTTTCCAAGGGTGGCTGCATGCTGACTACTTTGTGGTGTTTGGTGATCATGTTATACAGCAAAAATTTCATTCTCATGCATCATTGATCCTATCTATCTATCTATCTATTGATCTCCTACACCTCTCCTCTATCAATTACTTAACATCATTAGCAATATTATAATCATTATTATAATGTGAAGAGTTGTATGTACATACACAAATTTTAAGAGCTACACGTATGTATTTAGTAGGAGGTCTGCATCTGTAGTGAGTAGTGTGTGATCTGCTTAGTGTGTGTGACGTTACCCTACCACAGACAGCACATTATGATTTCAATTGTATTTCACTCAAAATTCATATGTTAATGTCTTCACCCAAAGAACCTCAGAAAATTACCTTATTTGATAGGAAATGTGGTAATTTCAGATATAATTATTAACAGTTAAAGTAGATCATGCTGATGTAGAGGGAACACTTAATCTCAGTATGATTGATTTCTTATTTAAAAAGAAAGGATGTTTAGGCACAGCCACAAATACAGTAAATACAGGGAGAATTCTATGAAAACATGAAAACAGCCATTTATAACCAAAAAAAGAAGCTTGGAACAGATTTTACCCTTACAGCCCTCAGAAGTAACCAACTCTACCAACAAATTAATTTTGAAAATCTAGATTTCAAAATTTGGAGATAATAAATTTCAACTGATCAACAAACCTAGAGTATAGTACTTCGTTATAACACTCCTAGAAAACTAATAATCAGTATGATTCCATTTGTATGAAGGTGCCTTGAATGAAAAATCAATATGTTATATTTTTAATAAAGTATAAAAGCAAAAATTACTTACTTTCTATAATTGACTTGTTTGCAATACAGTGATTCCAATCTGGATAGATGCTTGTTAGTAACAACTTACTTACTTTTATTATATTATGGACATAGCCATAGATATCTCCATATAATTGAGTGTGATTGTGTTTTGAAGCGTCTGAAGCTAAAATGTCTGACATTTGTCCAGCCTGAGGGAAACGGTATTATGTCCAGGAAGCTCTCGCTATAGTGTTCAGGAGCATCACCTGCAGATGAGACCCGGGACTGCCAACTCCACAGATCGTCTCAGAATAGTTTCTTTTCACTGTGTTAATGGTTGTCTAAACAGCTTAAAAGGTAGTGGCCATATATCTTTTCTACATAATTGACCAATGTAATTCAATGATGTGATGACAGTTCCATTGTACAAGATACAACATTAACATTACACAGTCTTTTTTTTTTTTTTTTTATTTATTTTTTTAAGAACTTTATATTCTAAACTTAGTAAAATTTAACATGTACCAGGGGAGGGACAAGATGGCCAACTGGAAGGATAATGTCCCATTTTATCTGAAGACTGGGAGCCAAGCCGAGAAAGAAGAGTGATAACTGCAGGTTACCTCTGCTGAGGTAAGCTGCGACTCCAAACTTCAGATACAAAATTCATCCCAAACGAAGTGTTCATCACCTCCCCTAAGAAAGTTGTGGTTTTTTTTTCTTTTCCTTTCTCTTGGTTTGCTCCTGTAGGTTTTCTACAGGCAAATGGTGAACTGAGGGACTTCTTGTCTCACCCCTTGGGTGAGAGCTGTAGGAAGTGGGGACTACTTCCCCAGAGGGACCAGGTTGGGACCCTGAACACTCTCTTGCCAGGCAGGAAAGTTTAACTAACGTTTTCCCTGCCATTCTGAACTTCCCCCCTTGCTTGATGATCCAGAAACCTAAGCCCTACAGAGACTGGGGTAGGAGGCTCATGAGCAGCGCCCCCCTGAATCCTGCTGGACCAAGTGCTCCGCAACTCACCCAGCCAGAGCTGTGTGCTCTGCCCTTCCAGAGCCTCATTCTCCAACTTGCTAGAGCTGCGCCCCACTCTGCTAGAGCTGCGCTCTGCCCTGCCGGAGTCATGGGCCAAGAGCTCTCCTTGCTAAAGCCACTGGGCATCCTGCACTGCCAGAACTGTGTACAGTGTCCCTTGTATAATTTGTTTGATGTGTTGCTGGATTCTATTTGTTAGGATATTGTTGAATATTTTTGCATCAATATTCATTAGTGATATTGGTCTGTAATTTTCTTTTCTTGTTGGGTCTTTTCCTGGTTTGGGGATCAAGGTCATATTTGCTTCATAGGATGTATTGGGTAGTATTCCTTCTTTTTCTATATTTTGGAAAAAATTGAGTAATATAGGTACTAGTTCCTCTTTAAAGGTTTGGTAAAATTCTGATGTGAAGCCATCTAGTCCCAGGATTTTTTTTTTTTTTTTTTTGGAGTTTTTGGCCAGGGCTGGTTTGAACCTGCCACCTCCGGTATATGGGGCTAGCGCCCTACTCCTTTGAGCCACAGGTGCCACCCCTGAGGCTTTTCTTTTTAGAGAGATTTTGTAAAGTTGATGCTATGTCAGAACTTGATATAGGCCTGTTCAACATTTCCACTTCATTCTGGCTAAGTCCCAGAAGGTGCTGTGTTTCCAAGTATTGGTCTATTTCCTTCAAATTTTTGTATTTCTGAGAATAGATTTTCTTATAATATTCATTAATGATTTTTTGAATTTCTGAGGAATCTGTTGTTATTTTCTCTTGACCATTTCTGATAGATGAAATTAAAGATTTTAGTCTTTTTTTCCTGGTTAGGTTAGCTGAAGGTTTATCTATTTTATCGACCTTTTCAAAAAACCAACTTTTTGATTTTGATTTATTGATCTATTGTATATTTCTTTTGTTTTCAATTTCATTTAATTCTGCTTTAATTTTGGTGTATTCTTTTCTTCTGCTGGGTTTAGGATTGGAATGTTCTTACTTTTCCATTTGCTTGAAACATCCCATTAAGTTGTTAACTTCCTCTCTTTCTGTTGTCTTTAGGAACCGTTTGCAGTGCTATAAATTTCCCTCTTGGGACTGCCAAGAGGGAAATTTGTATGAGATATAACATTAACATTACACTGTCACTTTTTCTTATATTGACAAAACCCTTTTTTTAATGGTAAAAATGCAAATTTTACCTTCTATACTGAAACTTCACCTTATGAATACACAAGGTAAAAATGTTGGATATACCCTGATGTCATATTTTGAAGCAAAATTATAAATAATAATTTTTCAGATTTAAATTTACATTTCATGTTATCAGTTTTTTATGTTCCTATCAACACAAGATGTGTAAGTTAAATCAGTTTCATTTACAAAACTTTAGGTTCTAATGTTTAGAAAAATTGTTTAAAGAACACATATGTGTATTTGCTAATTTTTAATTTGAGATGAAAATTATTTCTAGCCTTCTATTATTGTTAATCCAGTCTCAAAATTATACAATATGCCTTTCAACTATTTATAGCCTTTCCTCTGTAATTTTCTCTTAGGAGGCTATCATCCAATAACATAAAACTCAAGCATCAAAACCACATCATATATTAGTCTTCTTCATTCTCAGCATAGAGAAATCATGGATATCAAAGAAAGCATCCTCTTTCTTGTCCAGTCTAAGAATTGACAAACTTCCCAATTTTGCTCTATCAGGATAATATGGCACATTTCTGTTTGTTAAGTGCTGTACAATATCTCCTTTCATGAAAATTAGCATGAGTGATTTCTTTATGTTTAGTAATGGAATTTCATATTTCCTCCTACTTTTGTCTTCATTTTTATCAGTATTCCAAGTCTTTTGAGCACAAGAATTACAACATGAATATGCGTATAGTAAGATCATGTGTATCAGTCTGAAAGCAAGGAAGATTACGCAAAAGAAAATGAAAATAAAAACTAAGGTATCACATGAATAGAAAATGTAGCAAGTGACCACATCTGGAGAATTAGAGCACAAGTTGGCAAAATATGGCCTGTTGGTCAAATCCAGGGGCTGTTCATTTTTCAAAACAAACTAAAACTTATATTTACATTCATTTAAAAGATTTTTAGGTAAGTGCCTATATCTTACTTCAATTTTGCCTCTTGGCCTACAGAACCTAAAATGTTTACTACATGAGATTTTATTAACAATTTTTTCAATTTCTGAATTGGGGGAAGAAAGAAAGAGATTGATGTTAGGAAAACAGTTTTCAAAAAGAAGGATTTCTCCAATATCTCTTAAAATCTCTGTAGGATTCGAAATTAATTTGGTCCTGGAAATACTCCAAAATGTAAAGACTAGAACCAGTGCTAGAGGCCAGGTTGCAAGGTTACCCTGGGACTATGCGAAGAGGAATGGGGCAATCAGGAGCAATAAGTCTTCCTTCTGGATTTCCACCTTCAACAGACCCTTATTTACCCCTACCATTAGTTTCTAGAGCTCCAGTCCTAGCATTGTGATGCTAGGAGCTTTATATATTTAACGCTGAAAGACTATTGCTTATTAACCATAATGATGCTACAGATGGCTCTGAATTATCTAACAGATAAGAGAGTCGCTTTGGTTAAGATAGTATAACTTCTAAAACAGAGAAGAGCAACAAAGATATTCTTCAAGAAAACCTGAAAATGCCCTCTGAATCTACTAGTATAGTTTGGTTACTCTCTGTTCTCATTTCAGGGCACACATTGTGTGCATTTGCTCTAATGTACAAATGTTGGCACCCTCAGGATTACTTGGATTCTCTGTGGTCACATTCTTTTATTCAAAGTAAGACTTATTCGGTTTCCAAATGGCCTTTTTGCATAGGTACACAGAATGACAGCAAGCTTAAGTAAATGCTAATTGCCCATGTGTTAGGAAAAGATTACCTCTATTCCCTCTCCCCCAAATCACTCAGTTGAGACAATCAAATTAAGCATTGATTATTAGGATAACCAAAGGTTTTGCTTTCAGAAACAAAAGGTATAAATGAAAATGAATGGAGCCAGTCACCAATTTCTCCCTTCTGCTCAATCCCCAGAGTCATGAATTGATATAGTGTCCTAGCTTTGTCTTCTGTTTGTCATTAAATTCTGAGTGAGTACAATGTTTCCTGAAATGAACTGATTAACCTTTGGAAAATTTGCACAATTTGAATTTTATATACATTGTAGTAAATGAATTTCCTTGTGGGGGGCAGACACTATGTGAATAAGTCAAAAATAAGAGGACCAGATTGGTTTAAAATTACACAAAGGTAAAGAGGGATGTATTGTCTCCCTAGGCTGCTGTGACAAAATACCAAAAACTGTATGGTTTAAGACACAGAAATTTGTTTTCTCAAACTTCGTGAGACCAGAAGTCTAAGAACAAGGTGAAGATAGGGCTGGTGTTTGGAAAAACTTTCCCTGGGAGGTACACGTGGCAGCTGTTTTCCTGCATCTTCATATGACCTAGACTTATGCAATGGGAGAAAGTGAGTGAGCTCACTGGTTTCTCTAAGAACAACAACCTTACAAGATCAGGGCACCACCTTCATAACCTCATCCAAACTTGATTAAGACTTTACGGAGTTCCTGTCTCCAAATATGGCCATATTGGAGGTTAATGTTTCAATACATGCATTTTTAGTTGGTGTCGACAGGGACAATGCTCTTTTCCTTTTAATCTCTATTACAAGAAAAATAAGAGGTTACCTAATAATGCCTTTGTTTTCTTCTTCAAGTCTCTAGCTGCCACAAAGGTATTTTAAACTTTCCATTCACTTGCAGGACTTACAAAGAATAACTCAAGTTAAGTCTAAAATAAAGTCTTAGTCATTGCTGCCTGTTATAACAAAAGTGCCATAGTTTAATTAATTATTTATTTATATTTTATTGTTGGGGATTCGTTGAGAGTAAAAAAACCAGGTTACATTGATTGCATTTGTTAGCTAAAGTCCCTCTTATAATTGTGTCCCGACTTCACACATTGACCCCCACCCCCTTCCTCTTTCCCTCTCTTTGCTCTTCCCTCTCCCCACCCTCCATCATGCGCTAGGTCATTAAGTGTCTTCATATCAGAATTGAGTAAATAGGATTCAAAAGTATGGAATGCTTCACGAATTTGCATGTCGTCCTTGCACAGGGGCCATGTTAACCTTCTCTATCTTGTTCCAATTTTAGTATATGTGCTGTCAAAGTGAGTATGCCATAGCTTAATTATAACCAACAGAAATTTATTTGTTGCAGTTATGAAAACTGGAAGCCCTCATTGCCAGGCTGGTGGAGTTTTGGCAAGGTCCCTTTTCTGAATTTTATATTACATACTTCTGCTACATTCTCACATAGAAGAAGAAGGTTGGAGAGCTCTTTGGGGTCCCCCTTATAATCACAGAAATGTCATTCACGTGAACCCTCATGACCTTGTCTATAAATCTTAATACCAGCACATTGGGAATTGTAATATTGACATATAAATTTGGGGGGATCAAAAGCATTTAGTGTACTAACAAATAACATGACCACACAAGACTCAAAAGTATCTATATTACAATAGAAACAAAAATTGACAGAGAGAGTGCATTTTTACTTTGAGAAAAACACTGCTTGTCCTGTGTTCACACCTGTGACATTCATCCTTGTACTAGGTCAACACAAAGGATATTTTCTATGCTTAAAATATTTTATATATAACTTATGGAATACATTTGTGTAAAGTTAACTATTTGGCAGTTGAATGCTGCAGAACACAAAAGGAAATATCCAATGAAATGCAGCAATTAAAGAAATAGGGTCATTTGTATGTTAAGCAGTTGCTGTACAGTATAAGGTTATTTTGCTTCACAAAGTAGCAAAATATATCAGCATATTGTGAACTTTCTCTCCTTTTTATATCTATGAATGGTAACCCATAGACAAAGAACTTTTAGAAAGAAATCCCCTGCATAGGTAGATTGAATAATAGGTCATGGAGGCATCGGGGATCTTACATTAAAAGTAATTTCAGTAAACCAGGTATGAATTAATAAATCAGAATTGTCACAGCAAGATTGCGTAGGAAAAAATGAATATGAAATACATTTGGAAACAAAAATGTAGTCACACAATTCAATGATTACTTAGTGTAGTGCAGGACCAACCAGTTGAAGACTTTGATTTTTTGTTTTCTTTAAATATAGTTGATAAAAGCTGCCTCAGGTTGCTAGTGAGGCTTGAAGAGACAGTGAATTCAATGATACCTTCAATTAGGTAAGCAGTATACAAAGTATTTATTCTTTAATGATATTTCCAAATGGAACTTACATAGCCCCAAGAGAGGGAGATATCAAATAAATAACTTCATAAGTAATCATTTTATTACAGTTTTAATGTGTGTCTCTAAGTAAAATGTTATACCATTGCAGCAGTGTAAAACTAGGATACTTGGCTTAGCTTAGGACATAAGTTATTAACTAATTAATATAAACTCATAGAATTTCACTACTATTGTAGTAAAAATTAAATGGATATATATATATGTAATTAACTGGATATGTATATATGTATATTTTCCTTTTTGATTCTCCTTGTAGTATAAAGACAGAATACAGACATGTTATTATGTTTCTTACATGTACAAAATTTCTTGTATAAAACATCTTCATTGACAGAATGCAAACTCATTTTAGATAATATTTGCATATAAAATACTACAGAAGAGAGGTTAATTTTGAGCTTGTATATTCTGATAAACCTCCAATTCCCCCATATACTTAGGTATTTTACTTATGTTTTCATGAGTGTTTTTTATAAAATAATTTTAAAATGTGCAATTTTGTGAATGAAATAAAGGAAAACATTATTAAAGAGTTTCAAACAATTCTCATTTTCAGCATTATTTTGAATACACAGGGTGTGCAAGGCAGAGATAATAATGGGAAAATTTCCCTTCACATTGTCCGTGTCCTCCAGGTCTAATTTGTCCCTGTGCATAAGTAAAATTATGATATTTCCCAAGTCTTTTTACCGACATTGTTAAGTACTAATGTGAAGATCACTTTAGTCTCTAAAAGGTCATAATTCAGTAATAAATATGGTAAAGAGTCTAGCCAATAGCCCCATCTTCTGACTGTATAGTCACATCATCTTTCACCTCACCTCAGCTTAGGTGTTTCTTCTATGGAAGTCTTTTTAGGTGCTAGGACCAGATGTCAGATCCCTGTGTTCTTAGGTTCTTGCATTTCAGCACCAAAGAATGGTTACTGGGAGTCAAGGGAGTAAATGGGCAGAGCGGGCAGGTGCACGTAGGCAGAGTGCCAAAGTTTACTGAACACATAGTACATTCCAGAGAAGCAATGGGTCAACTCCACTAGTGGAGGAGACCCTAACTTAAACAAGATTTCTCCCTTTATGCTGATTTCCTAATTTTATGTTAAAGGAGGTGTGTTATTCATGATTTTTCTTAGAAGATGGTAGAGAATTCCTGAAATTGGGAATCTTCATCTTTTTCTATCTCGGTTAAGGTAATTTCTGGGGGTTGCCATGGCATTTATGAACTGTCATGGCACTGAATTTTTAATATGTTAATGAGGGTTGGTCATTTAGAGACACTGGTACCTCAACTGTGCACATGCTCTACAGATTCCCTCTTTTGAGGCCTTAATCTCTCTTCTTTGTGGTTTTTCTGTCTTTTTTGATTGGTGAGTTCTTGGAAACCTTCTATTGTAGACACACTTCTGGTCAGTCCTCGTTGACCCCTTTGACATGTTATATGTTCTTCCTTGAGAGTTTCCTTCTGGTCAACGTGTTCCTCCTAGCATCATCTGTTTCTCAATGGACACCCCTAAACAAAGCCTCTGATTCCCTTCCTCCTTATCTATACCTAGGATTCTGAATTAGGGAGACAAAGTGTGAGCACTTTTCTTATTTAATGCCATGCTGCTTTTCTTCTGCACAATAGTTCATTCCTAGTACTTCTTCCTCATTTTCTTCTTCTTCCATGGTTGCAGTGACGATAAACAAGGGTAAGAAGCAGAACGCTGGAAATGGTTAATTGACACTGATCTGAGCTCATGTTGGTTTCTTACAGCCCAAGAAGATATTTAAAGTTAAATTGCTACTTGGATTGATATGTTGGTTTTTCAGAGACTTTTCATTACTACAGCTCTGTAATTCCTTAAACATTTCTATCTTCCACTGAGCTGTTCTCAACTTCTGGTTTACAATATTAGACTCCCCAAATAGATTTCCTCTTTTGGAGCTTTACCAGGTAACTGTCTTAGGAAAAAGTCCTCTGAAAACAGACCCAGATCAGTTCTCATTGTTGCCTAGGTTTAAAAGGAATACGTCTGATAACCTTTGCCCAGTCATACTCCGAATATGAAGACTGTCTTGTAGACAGCTGCCTATGTCAGTTAAATCAATCAGATAGTCTGCCAAACAGCCTTTCAGCCTTTTAGGCTTCTCTAGGTATGAGTACTATGTATGGAGCTAGCCATTGTGCAACACTGCCATCAAAATGTGGGGAGAAACAGGCTAAGGTCTCTTCATGATCTTCTGAAACTCCTCTTACTGGGTTGAAAATAAAGTACAATCATCATCTTCTGTTGTAACTGCCAGGAAAGGGTTCAGACTAACACTGTACTAGCCATTTCCTCTAAAAACATTGTTACCCAATTTGCATCTCCTACTTTACCCCTTGTATGTAGTCAAAGGAGATGAGAACCTAATGATTGCTGCACTGATTTTTGGTCACCCTTCTACTCATCTCTTCCTAAGCCCTCTGGCAACTCACGGACATTGGAGGTCACAACATTAAAGTTCTATTGTCATTACACATCTGGAATTGGGCCATGTAACAATTCCATGTGGTGTTTTCCTACAATATTCAAAGGATAATAAATAAAAGAGCAGAGTACCATAGCCAATTCATACAAATACTTTAAATCATTTTAGTACTTTCTTAAATGATCTCATTATTAATTTCCTGTCAGGGAATCACTGCCCCAAACAATGCATATACTTCTGATATAAGCCATTATTAACTCTATTTTATTGACAGCTGGATGAATGGAAGAATATTTTTTCTTATTTCAGGACATAGAGAACTATTTTAAGCATTTATTTTGAAATAAAATGTACTGTGAATAATTGTGTATGAAATACATCATTCATTTCAGAATTAGTTTATCTTTTCAAGACTTTTCTCAGGCTGCACAATTGATCATACATTTTTCATACTATTTCAGATTTGTACATTTTTGTATTTGGTATAATTTAGTTCCAACTGTGTTAGTCAATGAATACCAAATACTATCTGGAGGCAAACTGAGGCGAAAAGTGCTTTATCTGGTAAGCTAAAATGTTAGGTCATTAATCATATTCTCCCTCATCATGTCTTCTTTTTTCACCAAGTCAGATTATTTGCATTCAAGTCAGGCAAGAAGGCTTGCAAGTCACAGCCATATCTAAAGTGTGAAAACTAGGTATATTTAATACTTGGTAAGTTATTTCAGTCTTTGTTCCATCCTCCTTCTGGATTGATTTCATGTAGAAATCAAGAGACTTAGAAAATTATTAGAAATAGACAAAATATTATTTTCCAAATTCCTTAAAGCTAAGGTTATTTGGGTGGATTCCCTCATCTGAAACTGGCAGGCGGAGTAAAGAAATGTGATCAAACAAACTTGTATGGAACGTTTGTGTTTTTTTTTCTTCTTCTTCTGAAACATCTATGATGGATATTCTGACATTTATATCTTTATGGTCAGAGGCAATTGTTGCCAGGTGGCTATAGCTCTAGCATGAGAACTATGCCACTGGTGTTTCTTTTGGCTATTTCTTGCTATGTACAATCTAATTCTTATTCTCTAGTCTATTTCTTTTAATAAATTCTCATCTCCTTAAATTACTAACTGGCAGTGATAGCAGGCATCAATTAAGAAAGTAGAGCTCCAGAATTATGTAAATGTGAAGGTAGTTTTTAACTGAATGAATTTCAGGCCTGTGAAATTATGGTTAAAATTAGAGGAGGGATCATACTGTTAAAAGCCCTGCTTAAAAATTTGTGATTCCACCTGGAAAGATGAGAGGAAGGATATAAATCTTTTATAGACAGAGTAGGTAACTATTATATGACTGTTCAAGGGTCACAGGAAATTCAGAAGTATGGAGTGGATTGATACTTTCTAATTTTGAAAATTAATGAGATAAAAATTAAAATGTATTAAATCATCAGTCCAGGTCTTTGTCTGAGAATCAAGAAGCCTCTATTATTTCCTAAAAATTACCTTATAGTTGTACTTGCAGGTGTGATTTAATAGAAATTTGTGTTTAAAATTAACATTTTTCCCCGGACAAAGATAACAATGTGATTAAGAGAGTGTGTGAAACTTGAGAGAATTTGGATGAAGCTGAGTAATGAGAACTCAATCCCATTGAGACTTCCATGTCAGCAGGTTTAGTAAATTTATCCACCTCCTAAAAAATTGAAGCACATTTTACCTTTTTTAAAATGTACCAGGGATCCAGTAAAAGCTTTAATGGTAGGAAAGTTTATAGTGATAGATGCCTACAGTAAAAGAGTGAAAAAAATCTCAAACAACTTAACTTTACACTTCCAGCAGCTCAAACAGAAGAACAAATTAATCCTCACATTAGTAAAATAAAGACAATAATAAAGATTAGAGCATCAATAAATTACAGAGGAAATATTAAAACAATAGAAATAAATCAGTAACTTAAAGTCTGTTGTCTGAAAAGATAAAAAATTGAAAGTCCTTAGTTAAAGAAACAAAAGACATAAGATTGCAATAAATTCAGAAATGAAACAGGAGGCATAATAAAGTCTCACAGAAAGAGAGAAAGAATCATTCTGTACAATTTTATTTCAACAGAAAGGGCAACTTTGAAGAAATGGACTAATTCCTGGACACAGAAAACCTACGAAGATTGAATTCAGAAGAACTGGAAAGCAGGTACAATTCAATAATAAACAAGGGAAATCAGTAATCCCCGAACTCTCAACCAAGAAAAGCCTAGAAGAAAATGACATAGGTGAATTCTAACAAACACTTTAAGAAGAATTAATACCAAACTATGTTAAACTCTTCCCCCACATAGAAGAAAATGGAATACATCCAAAATTATTTTATTAAGCTAGTACAATACCAATGTGGATACCAAGAGAACATAAGAAAAGAAAACTACAAGGCAAATATCACTGCTGTATGTGGATGCAAAAATTCTCCAAAGTTTGGATTGACAAACTGAATCCAATAGCAAAAGAAAAAGACCTGTACACCAGGACAAAGCAGAATTTATACCTAGGATGAAAGGATGGTTTAACACATACAAATCAATCTATATGACATACAAAATTAACAGAGTGAAGGATTAAATTCACATGCATTGCAATAGATTTAAAAAATATTAGACAAAATTTAAGAGCATTATATGGTAAAGACTCCTAAAAAATTAGGTATAGGAAAAAGTTACTTTAACATAATAAAGGCCATGTATAGGATTCTCACAGTTCACAACATACACAGTGGTAAAAAGCTGTCAGATTTTCCTTTAAGATTAAGGATAAGGAAAAGTGTATTCACTATTGCCACTTCTATACAATATACCACTGGAAGTCCTAGCCAGAACAATTAGGCAAGAAAAGGAAAGAAAAAGGTAGTAATATTAAAGGAAATTGTAATCATCTATGCTTATAGATGATACAATCTGATTTGCAGAAATCCCTACAGATGTCACCAAAAAGTTGCTAGAACAAGTAAAATAAATTCGCGAAACTTGCAGGATACAAAATCAACATACATAAATCAATTACATTTGTATATACTCGCAAGCTATCATAAAGTTAAAAAAATATGTAAAAAGGAAATTAAGAAGACATCCCAAATATAGTGTCTTTGAAAGGAAAAAGCACTTAGGAATAAACTTAACCAGGAAAGGGATACGTTTGGACACTAAAAACTATGAAACACTACAGAAAGAGTTTGAAGCAGATGCGTGTAATGAAAAGATATCTTGTGTTCATGGATTAAAATGATTAATATTTCTAAAACACCTATACTAGTCAATGTAATCTATGTATTTGACACAAGTTCTATCAAAATCCCAATACTATTTTTGACTGAGATAGGAAAACGTCCTAAAATTGACAGAAAAGCACAAAGGTTTGTAAATAGCTGGAGCAATTCTGAGCAAGAAGAAAGCTGGAGACATCTGACTTTCTGATCGTGGAATATAATATGAAGCTACAATAATAAAAATACAATCAGATTGGCATAAAAAGATATGTATAGATCAATGGAACAAAATATAGAACCAATAAATAAATCTACACATATTTCTCAACTAATCTTTGACAAGAATGCCAAGAATATGTAAAAGGAAATTGGTAGATTTTTCAAAAAATTGTGATGGGAAAAGTAGATATCTACAAGGAGATAAATGAAATTGGACCTTTATTTACACCATGCACAAAACTCAACTCCAAAAAAGAGTTGAAAACTCTTTTCAACTATAAAACTTCTTTAAGAAAACATAGGAAAATCTTGTCATTGGCCTTATGTATGATTTCATGGATGTGACACCAAACTGTAGGCGCTATAAGTAAAAACAGACAAGTGAAAATCAAAATACTATCATATTGACACAAGATTTAAAAAAGCTTCTGAAGAGCAAAGAAAATAATCACCAAAATTAAAAAGACTACCTATGAAATGGAAGAAAATATTTGCAGACCTTCATTTGATAAGAAACTAATGTCCAAAATAATAAGAAATATATATAACAAAATAATCAGATTGAAAATGGACAGATTACCTGAATAGATACTTTTCCAGAGAAAACATACTAATAACCAATAGGTGTATGCAAAGGTGTTCAACAAGACTCACCCAGTCAGAAAATGAAAATCAAAAGCCTACTGAGAAACCACTTGGCATCTTAGGTTGGCTACATTTCAAACAATGAAACATTATATAATGTTGACGAAGATTTGGAAAAAAGGGAATTTTTTTTTACATATACATGTGTTTATTAGGTTTCCACTTTTTGCCTTCAAAAAATTAAAAAGGCTTAAAATTTAATAAAAACAACAATGTTTAAGATAAGGACTAGAAACAAAAACCTCATAAAGAATGAACGAAAATAAATACATTCAGAAAAGAAATCAGAGGATTGCTGCATTGAAATATTAAGCAATAATAATGATGCAAAGAAAGGAATATTCTCATTATCAAATAAGAGTATGTCTATTATAGAATACTTTGACTCTGAGTTTCACTAAGGAGTCATCAGTTAACAACTTCTTGTTGCTTTTTTTTCAAAGTCTCAAAAAATAGACAACTAATATTTATAAATAAAAGTGAAAGATAATTTCAAAAAAAAGATCATGCCAAATATTATAGACAATAGAAAAAGAAGAAATACTTCAAAATCATTCTACTTAATCTGGATACACCTGATATTAAAATTGGAGAAAATATATTATTATAAATGGGAAATTATAAACATATTTCACTTATAAATGAGGATGCAACATCCTAAACAACATATTAACAAGTTGAATTAAAAATTAATGTTTCAATAACGTACTTTGGTCAAAATTAAATCCAGTTTATGTGAGAATTAGTCACTATTTTCTTTCCTTTTCTTTTCCCTTCTTTTCCTTTAGCTCATTCCCTCCCACCTTCTCTGTCTGGTCTCCCCTTGCCCCATGCTCCACCATGTCATTAATTGTCCACATATCAAAGTTGAATACATAGGATCTATATTTCTCCATTCCTTTGATGCTTCACTAAGAATAATGTGTTCCACCTACATCCAGGTCAGTACATATGCTGCAAAATCTCCATTTTTTTAAATGGCTGAATAAATTCCATGGTATACATATACCACAGTTTGCCAATCTATTCCTGGGTTCTAGGACATTTAGGCTGTTTCCACATTTTAGTGATTGTAAATTGGGCTACGATAAACAGCCTAGTATAAGAGTCTTTATAATAAAAGATTTTTTTTCCTTTTGAATAGATATCCAGTAATGGGATTGCAGGATCAAATGAGAGGTCTAGGTTGAGTTCTTTGAGGTTTCTCCTTACTTCCTTCCAAAAAGGTTGCATTAGTTTGCAGTCCCACCAGCAGTGTAAAAGTGTTCCTTTCTCTCCACATCTGTGCCAGCATCTGCAGTTTTGAGATTATGTGATACGGGCCATTCTGGCTGGGGTTAGATGATATCTCAGGGTGGGTTTAATTTGCATTTCTCTAATAATTAGAAATGATGAGCATTTTTTCATGTATTTGCTAGCCATTTGTCTTTCATCTTACAAGAAGATTCTATTCATCTCTTTTCCCCATTGATGTATGGGATTGTTGGTTTTATTCTTGTGGATTAATTGAAGTTCTACTTAAATCCTGGTTATTAAGCTTTTGTCTGATTCAAAATATGCAAATATTCATTCTCATTGGGTAGGTTGTCTATTTGCTTTGATTGTTGTCTCCTTGGTTGTACAGAAGCTTTTCAGTTTAATTAAATCCTATTTGTTTTTTATTGCTGTTGTTGCTATTGCCATGGCAGTCTTCCTCATAAAGTCTTTCCCAAGGCCGATATCTTCCAGTGTTTCTCCTATTCTTTCTTTAAGGATTTTGAGGATTTTTATCATTTCATGCCTTAAATTTAAGTTATTTATCCATCTTGAATCAATTTTTTTGAGTGGAGAAAGGTGCGGGTCCAGTTTCAGTCTTTTACATGTGGATATCCATTTCAGCCAGCACCATTTATTGAATAGGGAGTCTTTCCCCCAGTGGATACTCTTGTTTGGTTTATCGAAGATTAGATGGCTGTAAGTTGTTGGTTTCATTTCCTGGTTTTCTATTCAATTCCAAATGTCTATGTCGCTATTTTTGTGCCAGGACCATGCTGTCTTGACCCCTATGGCTTTGTAATACACCCTAAAATCTGATATGGTGATACCTCTAGCTTTGTTTTTATTACTAAGAACTGCCTTAGTTATACAGGGGTTCCATACAAAATACAGAATCATTTTTCCCAAGTCTTGAAAGTAGGATGTTGGTATTTTAAAAAGGATGGCATTGAATCTGTAGATTTTTCTGGGAAGTATAGACATTTTAACAATGTTGATTTTTCCCGGCCATGAACATGGTATGTTCTTCCATTTGTTAATGTCCTTTACTATTTCCTTTCTTAGGGTTTCATAATTTTATTTATAGGGTTCCTTCATCTCTTTTGTTAGGTATATTCCTAAGTATTTCATTTTCTTTGGGGCTATGGTGATGTGAGTTGTGTCCTTAATTAACCTCTCATCTTGGCTATTGTTGGCATATATAAGGCAACTGACTTTTGGGCATTGATTTTATATCCTGAGACATTACTGTATTTTTTGATGACTTCCAAGAGTCTTATGGTTGAGTCTTTAGGGTTCTCTAAGTATACGATCATATCATCAGCAAAAAGGGCATCCTCTGCTTCCATCCAGATGCTCTTTATTTTCTTGTCATGTCTAATTGTATTGGCTAGAACTTCCAGCACTATGTTGAATACTAATGGTGACAGAGGTCAACCTTGTCTGGTTCCAGTTCTAACAGGAAAAGCTTTCAGTTTTACTCCATTCAGTAAAATATTTCTATGGATGTGTCATAGATAGCTTCGATCAGTTTAAGAAATGTGCCACCTATGCCTATACTCCTCAATATTCTAATTAGAAAAGGATGCTGGATTTTATCTAATGCTTTTTCTGCATCTATTGAGAGGATCATATAGTCTTTGGTTTTGCTTCTGCTGATATGGTGAATAATGTTTATGGACTTGCGTATGTTAAACCAGCCTTGCATCCCTGGGATGAAACTGACTTGATCATGATGTATGACTTTTTTGATGATAAGCTGTCATCTAATCTATTGGCTAAGATTTTGTTGAGAATTTTTACATCTATATTCATTAGTGAAATTGGTCTGATATTCTCCTTTTTAGTTGGGTCTTTTCCTGGTTTTGGTATCAGGGTGATGTTTGCTTCATTGAACGTGTTGGGGAAGATTCCTTACTCCTCAATTTTTTGGAATAACTTCTTCAGTATAGGAATAAGCTCTTCTTTGAGGGTTTGATAGAATTCTGGTGTGAAGCCATCCAGACCAGGGAATTTTTTTCTTGGGAGATTTTTTTAATATTTCTTTGATCTCAATGCTTGAAATTTGTCTATTCAGGAGATATATTTCATTTGGGCTAACTCTAGGGAGAGGGTGTGACTCCAAATTTGATCCATTTCCTTCACATTGTCAAATTTCTGGGCATAAAATTTATTGTAGTATTCAGAGATAATGTCTTGTAGCTCTGTGGCATCAGTTGTTATTTCCCCTTCATCATTTCTGATTGAAATTACTAAAGATTTTGCTTTTCTATTTCTAGTTAGTCTGGCCAAAGACTTATCTATTTTTTTTTTTTCAAAAAACCAACTCCTTGTTCCATAAATTTTCTGAATGAAAAATTTTTTTCAATATCATTAATCTCTGATTTAATTTTTGAAATTTCTTTTCTTCTGCTAGGTTTAGGCTTAGATTGTTCTTCTTTTTCCAATATCATCAGACGGCTTGTGAGTTTGTTGATGCGCTTTCTGTTTTTCGAATGTAGGCTTCTAAAGTGAGAATTCCTCTCAGGACTGCTTTCGTTGTATCCCATAGGTTTAGGTAGCTTGTGTCTTCATTGTTGTTATACTCCAGGAAGTTAATGATTTCCTTTTTTATTTCTTCCTGCACCCAACTGTTATTTAGCATAGGTTGTTTAACTTCCATGCCTTTGTGTGAGGTTGAGCATTTTGTTGGAGTTTGTTTTCCACTTTTATTGCCTTGTGGTCTGAGAAGATGCAAGATAGAATTTCAATTCTTTTGATTCTGTTGAGATTTGCTTTGTGTGCTAGGATCTGATCAATTTTGGAGAATGTTCCATGGGACAATGAGAAGAATGTATAATCTTTATCTTTGGGATGGGGTGTTCTATATACATCTATCAAGCGCAGTTGTGCTAGGGTCTCATTTAAATCTCTAATATCTTTGTTTAATTTCTTTTTAGGGGAAAGGTCCAGCTATGAGAGAGGGGTGTTGAAATCCCTTGTTATTATAGTGTTATAGGATATCATATTGCTTAAACTAAGCAAGGTCTGTTTCAAGAATCTGAGAGCATTTAAATTGGGTGCATAAATATTTAGAATTGAAATGTCTTCTTGTTGTATTTTTCCCTTGACCAATATGAAGTGACCATCATTGTTTTTTTGACTTTAGTTGCTTTAAATCCACTTGTATCTGAAAATAAGATTGCAACCCCTCTTTTCTTCTCAATCCCATTTGCCTGAAAAATTGACTTCCAACCCTGAACTCTGAGTTTTAATTTGTCTCTTGATGTGAGGTGTGTTTCCTGCAGAGAGCAAATAGATGGCTTGTGTTTGTTTTTTAATCCAATCAGCCAATCTATGCCTTTTCAGTGAGGAATTCAAGCAATGTACGTTCATTGAAATAATTGGTAAGTGTAGAAGCATTCTATTCATCTTATTTTGTGAAATTCCATTGGTTAATTTTATCTTTTGCATCATTGTGGAAACTAGATTCTGTCCTTTAATTTCTGGGCGTTTACTTTGCTGAAGGTCCATTATGATGGACAGTGTGTAGAACCGGTTGAAATATTTCCTGTAAAGCTGGTCTTGTTGTGGCAAATTTTCTCAAAGATTGCATATCATTAGAAGATTTGATTTCTCCACCAATTTTAAAGCTTAGGTTAGTAGGATATAGAATTCTGTGTTGAAAAATTGTTAACTAGATTAAAGATAAATGACCATTATCTTCTGGCTTGAAAAGTTTCATTAGAGAAGTTCATGGTCACCCTGATAGATTTTCCCCTCTAGGTCAGTTGGTGCTTACTCCTGGCAGCTTGCAAAATCCTTTCTTTTGTCTTGACTTTAAATAGACTCATCGTAATGTGCCTTGGACAAGTTCTATTTAAGTTGAGGCAAACAGGGGACTAATATCACTCTGAAAGGAGTATGTCAGAATCTTTAGTGATATTTGGGAGACTTTCACTTATAATATTCTCTGGAATGGCTTTTATTCCTCTGGGGCATTCTTCTTCCTTCTGGGATACCTATAACTCATATGTTTGAATGCTTCTTAAAGTCCTGTAATTCTGTCAGTGAACGTTCTGCTTTCTCTCTCTTCTTTTCTGCCTCTTTAACATCTGAGTTGTCTCAAAAGCTTTATCCTCTACCTCTGAGCTTATTTCTTTTGCATGATCTAATCTGTTGTTGATACTTTCTATTGCATCCTTAAATTCCCTAATTGACTGCTTGAGTTCCTTCAGCTCTGCTATATCCTTTCTATAGTCTTCATATTGTTCATCTCTTATTTGATTCTGTTTTTGCATTTCCTTTTGGTTATTTTCCACTTTCTCGGTAATTTCTTTCATTGTTTTTTAAATTGTTTTCCACTTTCTCAGCAATTTCCTTCATTTTTTTCATAACCTGTATTTTAAATTCCCCTTCTGTCATTTCTAATATGTCTTTATAGGAGGAATCATCTGCTATAGCTACCTCACGATACCCAAAAGGGGTTACTCTGGACTGGTATTTCTTGTTGCCAGGATTTTTCTGCTGATTCTTCTTCATGAGTGCTTTTTATATCTGTTTCCTTAACCTAATTTTCCTTTCATTTCTTCTTGCTATTTAAATTACTGTGCCACTGGCCTAAAGTTTTAATGAGTCCTTTTAGTACAGGACCAGAAGGAGGAGAATATTGAAGGGCAAGAAGAGAAAAAAGATTTTAAAAAGAAAGAAAAAAGATAAAGAAGAGGGGCTGAGTAAAAGGAAATATTGACAAAAAGAACAAAGGCAGAGAAAGAAGGAGGCAGGAGTAATATAGGTGTATAGTAAGATACTATAACCCAACCTTAAGACCTCCATCTTCTGGGGCTGCTGGGTTGGGTGGGCCCCTTGAGGTCAACAGCTCTTTGCCAGCCTGATCAGATGCAGTACCCCACCTCCACCAGGTAGAGAGGAAAGACAAAAATACTATAAGTCAAACTGAAACAAACAAGCAAAAACCCTTATGGGATAAAACTAGGGGGGAAAAAACAAATAATAGGGGCAGAAATGAAATTCTAATTTCAAGGTAAAAAAATGGAAGATTGTATTTAAACTATAATAGTGGAAAGAAAAAGAAAAAATAGCAAAAAGAAAAATGTCAAGGAAACTTATTGAAATTAAGGAAAAAAAACACTAAAAAACAAAAAACAAAAAAACCAAACAGTATATATATCTTGCCAAATATTGTCCAGACAACAGGTGATCTTCTGAAGTATGAGATGTTAATTACAATGTTGATACAGCTTTATGAGATGGAGTCTGGAGGCTTCTGATGATCTCTCAAACCCTGCTTGGGAGCCCAAATGTCTGCTTAGCCCACTTAAAAGACACTCCAAACTATGAACCTTGGCCAAGCAGAAACTTTCCAAGGAAAGCACTTCTCCCTGGGATCTCTCTTGGCATGGCTGCCTCTTATCCAGTGCGCCTAATCCAATCTCCCTCTATGCCCTGAGGGCCAAGGTTGTTAATCTGACAAGCACTTGGATCTCAGTATTTCCCTAGCATCTCAGTTCTTGCCTTTGGGCAGCTCAGTCACTAGGTCTCCCGAGGTCAAGGTCACCCAAGGTCTCCCGGCCAATCCCTGTGCTCAACCTACAGGGGCAGCTCCCCCACAGTAGTTTTGCTGGCAGCCCACAGCTGAATGATATTAGCTCTTTTCTGGCTCAGCGGCTCAGTCCCGGGCCTCAGACAATGCCCAGAGTTATCTGCACACCATCCCAAGATCTCCCAAGGCACTTTAATTGAGTGCCTAAGTCCAAAAAAACTAAAACAGCCCACAGGTAACGCTTTTCCTGTTTGCAGTCTTGCTGTTGCTATGGTTATAGCTGTAGACAGCCTCGGAACAAACAAATGCACCTACCACTTTTGTCCTCCTCATGGGTTCCAGAAGTCTCTCGCTGACTTCCTGGGTCACCAAAGGAAACCCACCGGCCAGAGATGCCTGGAGTCTTCCCTCCCCACTCTCACTGTGCCTGGCTGCACAGAAGCTGTTACTCGGCTGCTGTCTTCAAACCCTTGAAAAAAGAGACTCTTTTTACCCTGATGATGGGAATGTAAATTAACAGCCACTCTGGAAAACAGTATGGACGTTCTTAAAAAAAATTGAAAGTATAGCTACTATATGATTCAATAATCCCAACTTCTGGATATATATACAAAGGAATTGAAATCAACTTCTTAGAGAGGTATCTACACTCCCATGTTTATTGCAGTATTATTGAAAATACCCAAGACATGGAAGCAATGTAAATGTCCTTCAGGACATGAATGAGTAAAGAAAATGTAGTTTGAACATACAAGGGAGTGTTATTCAGCCTTTACAAAAACTGTGCCATATGCAATAAGTAGAACGAACCCAGAAAGTTTTGGTGAGCTATACTTGTACC
This sequence comes from Perodicticus potto, assembly GCA_963574655.1. Taxonomy (NCBI): domain Eukaryota; kingdom Metazoa; phylum Chordata; class Mammalia; order Primates; family Lorisidae; genus Perodicticus; species Perodicticus potto. The sequence goes on from CAUYRH010074608.1 coordinate 24,191, forward strand.
GCTGCACTCCAGTTGGCAACAGAGTAAGACCTTATTTCTTTTTCTTTTTCTTTCTTTCTTTTTTTTTTTTTTGAGACAGAGCCTCAAGCTGTCACCCTGAATAGTGCCGTGGCATCACAGCTCACAGCAACCTCCAATTCCTGGGCTCAAGCGAGTCTCCTGCCTCCGTCTCCCAAGTAGCTGGGACTACAGGTGCCCACCACAACGCCTGGCCATTTTTTGGTTGCAGCCGTCATTGTTGTTTGGCGGGTCCAGGCTGGATTTGAACCCGCCAGCTCAGGTATACGTGGCTGGCGCCTTAGCCCGTTGAGCCACAGGCGCCGAGTCGTAAGACCTTATTTCTAAAGAAAAAAAGATTCACCTTTTAATGTAAAACTTAAATGAAGCAGCTTAATTTAAAATGAAAAAAGTCATTTTCACATTTCAATTCGGGAGTTTCTAGGATCTCAGCAATAAAAATCTCTTTGGATATGAAGAGCTTTGATTGTATTCATTTGAATTACGTTGTGTTTTCTTCCACTTAAAATTATATTTATACTCAAGGGTAGTTGACCTCCTGTGGAGGAAAAGGGAAAGGGGGAAAAAAGGAGTACTCCTGAAATGTTCCCATTATAAAGGATGCCATTTCCCCTGGTGGCTCTCACCTTTTGTCTTTTAGGACTTCAAAATCAATATCAAGATTCATAGTTCCACTTGGTTCAGGGTATCAAGAACTTGAAAAATAAAGATTATATGATGCAATAATTCAAATACGTTGTCAATTTATAACAGTATCTGAGAAATGTATATAAAAATGTGTACTTCATAAATTGATGTGAATTAACAGAGATTTTTCAGTTAATGCAATAACTGAAAAAAATATAAATAGTATAATTTTTTATGTTTTTTTTTTTTTTTTTTTTTTTAGTGATCTATTCAATATTGCTCATGGTAAATGAAGTTGAAAGATCAGAATTTCTCTAGTTTGATATGACAAAATTAACCTAAATGACATAAATATTAATAATAATAAAGGAGAGTTCTTATGACCTGCTCAGTTACTATCTAAATGAATTCTAGAAGAAGACACAGAACATAGTTTCTTTTTCCAAGGCCTTTGGAAAACACTTTTGAAGAGAGAATCAGCATATTTAAAAGTGCTATGATGTTTTTGCTCTGTGGATTGTGAATGATGGTGGGAAGTGTCTTTGAAATGGAATTCCTGCTCTTATTGGTGTTTCTGACATCCTGCAGTAACAAAAGTTGGGTAGGAAAATGTCACCTGCAAAGGACAGTTGTCAAACAAAGAATGGTTGTCATTAAAGGTAAGATGGGTTATGAGAATGGTGTGATCAGCAGGGATATTTTTGAGATGAATAATTGAAATTGTGGGTTTGACACTAAAACTGATAAACAATTCATTAAGTTCTATTTTAATCTATATAGCAGAAAAGAAAACAAAACAAGGGAAACTCAATGTAAAATTGGGGCTTGAAGGCCTAATTTGAGCAAAAAAGAGAAAGTCATATTTTTCCACTCAATTCTAAGACTTGAGTATTTTCACACTAACCATAGATCTATAGACATAATGTTATATTTTACAGGTGTGATAAAAAAGTAGAAGACATGGAAATGCTTCTTAAAGAAAGACAGCATGATTTCATAAAAGAAATGGTTACTAGGAAAAAAAATTGTCACAAATTAGTTCTCATTGATGACTAAATTTTGCTTCTCTTGACTCTTCTAGTATGACTATATGCCTCACTTATAGAGACCTGTCATATTTAGCAATGAACATCATGTATTATTTTTGCTTACCATGTGACATAAATGTTTAGTCACAACATGAATATGGCCCTATATTTGCCTATTGGTAAAAACTCATTCAAAAAATTCGCTTGTTTTATTCCCACTATAATTTCTGAAAGGCTTTATGTTACAACCTCAGACTACCATTCTAGGTGTTTGAAAAACATTATTAATTCAAGAATTAGTGTTACCTTGTCAATTATAATTTATATTTTCATTTAATCAATATTAGCCTAAGTTTTTCCTTTACATTCCTCAGAGTTCAGCACTGGATTTCAGTTGATGTATGAGAATATTTTATTTATAATTTAAGTAATCAGCAGCAAATGCAAATGGAGTTTTAGTTTACTTGGATCACCTATTGCCAGAGATATAAGGCTCAATTTATTTTTTAACATTCTCCAATTTATGCTTCACCCATAACAAGTCAACCAGTGTGGTTCATGTCTAATGGACATTGCTCTTTCCTCAACAACATTCAACAGAAACGTGCAACACTTTATTTCTATTTCTCAGAAGACTTACTGCTCTTGGTTTCCATGACACCACAGTTTTTTAGTTTGCCTTGTGTCTAAATTCCCTATTCTCAATATTCCTGCCTCTTTTTATACCTGTGCATGTAAGTACTCTTCAGCTCTTGTTACTGAGTTTTTTTTTTTTTTTTTTTTTTACCTATCTCTTGCTATATTTAATTGCTTAGCTATTCAAATGATTCAAAATATATCTTCTAATGACTCCTAAATTTGTAGGAGTCGTCCTCTGGACGAGTCTTGTCTTCTCTTCAGAATTAAAATTCATTGAGCAAATATTTCCATTGGAATTTTCAGTAGGATGTCTCTGCAATGCTGTCCATTCCTGGTGACTTACTATTTCTCTTGTTTTCCCTACATGACTTGGCTTTAAATCTATATGTAAAATCCTGTTGCTCTACTCAGAGGTGCTTATACATGTATAATATATATGCAGTAAATTGCTTGACAAAAAACCACAAATTACCTGCTCTAATGCTTTCAGAGCAAGGATTGATGCTCACTTTCTAAGAGTACATTGGCTGTGAAAGCAGAAGTAAGGGAACATTCTAAGCCATGTTTTTCTGTTGGTGGCAAATGCTGGAATGCTATAAAAATGATTATCCTTATTCAAAAATAAAATTTTATATTTGCAGGGAGTAACATTAAAATTCAGTGCTAGAATATTAAAAATAATATTCTAGGCATCTGAAAGCTGGACACCTTGCTAAGCTTAGAATTTCAGTCAAATTCCCATCACATAATAATAGACCTTTTGCAAGAGTGTCATTTGAACTAATCCATTAGCTTTGTCCAAATTAGCCCGATTGTTTATAAGTATTAAATGCACTACAAAGCCTAACATGTTTGTTATGCTCTATAATCAGAGCACCTGTTTAACAGCCTACCACAGCTGTACTTCTAGCAGATTACAGGCCATTAGGCAAGTTATACAGTACCTTCTTTTTATAACCTAATTTCTCTTCTTTTGCATGAGTCTTTCTGGATCATAAAATGAGAACTTTTTCACAGCCATTCACTGATTGAGATGAGGATAGTGGTTTTAAAATTATTGAGATTTTTAGATACAACTTGCAAATGCTATGGTAAAATGCAGTAGTAAAATATTTCATTAACTTTTTATCCAATTTAAGATTGCTTTCTTCCCCTTGAGACTGGATATCTTTAGATTTATCATGCTCTTTTTTGGAACAATTTCTTGAAGAAAAGTTAAGAGTAAAACTACATACTCAGAAATCACAAAAGCCTGCACTAAAAGATTTTTTTCAAGGTCCAGACAGTTGCCAAATGGAAGAAACATCTGGCATCTATTTTATTCCCTCATTAATTTTTTAAGCATTTGCAGGTTGTCTAAATCATCAAAACCCTCCTGTGTATGCAAATACATACACCAAAAATTACGTTTATAACAATAAAGGATATAAAATAAATGAGGCAATTTATTTACTTATTCAAGATTCAGTAGGAGTCCAAAAACTTTGTGCATTCTGCTTGGTTCTGGCAATAAAGCAATGAGAAAATCTTACTTAACCACCTTGGTTCCTGTTCTCATGAAGCTTACAGTTTCCTGGGGAAGACAGATCTTAACTAAATGAATTAGAAAAACAAACGGCAACAATGCTATATACATGCATGCACTTAAATGTGTGTGAATGGTGTATACATGTACATATGTAGTCATATACAAGTATAAATAATCAAAAGGTGAAGAAGAAATGTTTGGATATATGTAAACACAAACCCCCAAATTAAGAGGATCACAATGTACTATGCAGTGGTATTTTCAATGAAATTTATCATTAAATAGAGCATGTTGGGGAAGAAATACAGGATTATTCTGAAGAGAAGACCAACAGCTGCAGATTCTGTGGTAAGGGTTGCACAGGCAGTTTTTAGGAATTTGAGAAGAAGCCAGTATGACCAACCGGAGCACTGAAACAAGGAGGAGATTGTACTGGATGACCCTGCAGAGATTTTCAGTGATCAGCTCAGTGAGCACTTTGAAATCAGAGTTGGTTTTGGTTTTTATCTTAGATGTAATGCAAAACCAGCAAGGGCTTATAAGCAAGGGAGCCAGATGATGAGATTTGGATTAAATATTCCTCTAGCTACTGTATGGAGGATGGAAATAAAGAAGGAACAGTATCATGCAATAAATAGTAACAAATGAATACAGTCATGAAACCAAGTCACAGATCTTATTCTGCTATAAAATTCAAATTTAGGAATAATCGATGCCTGTTTTATCCTCCCTAGAGCTTTCATACTATTTTATTTGTTTGTTTGTTTTAGGACACAGAGCCTCACTCAATTTCCTCAGGTAGAGTGAAGTGACATCATCATAGCTCCCTTTAGTCTCAAATTCCTGGTTACGGCAATCTTCCTACCTCAGCCTCCTGGGTAGCTGAGACATGGGCATGTGCTCCTACACCTGACTGTCTTTTCCCATTTTTTGTTAGCTTTCGTTCAGGGTGGCCTGCAACTCCTGACATCAAGATGTACTTCCTCCTCGCCCTTCCAGACTGCTAGGATCATGGGCATGAGCCACTGCAACAGGTCTCATACTATTCTTAAGGTGGATTTATGTGACCCTTCTGTTGAAATAAAGACCCATTGGAAAATGGCATTGTGGAAATGAATACGAATGCAAATCATCTGAGAGCATTTACAACATCTATGCCATTTTGGGTACACACATTTAAGATGCCAATAATTAACATCAATCTTCCTTCCTGATTTGAAACTAGGTGAGTTGAAAAGGAGACTGGCAGAAGGTGATCAAGATAACATCCTTATTAATGGTAAAGCCATAGAGAAGGCCATGGCTTAGACCCCACCAAAACCTTAGGGGCACTGTAGTCAAACGTGGATACCCCTGCTTATCAAGTTAAAGGTAAGACGGTTGTTAGATGTAGCAAAACAGAAGAAATACCAGGGAATAGTTGCATCCTTCTTTAGTGTTTCTGTTAAACTTGCCTATTTAATGAGATAATTCTAATAGAGGACTGTTAATATCAGAAAAAAAGAAATAAATGAAAAGTTAAGCTTCTATTTAACATTTTATCTTTTTCCTGACCCAAGGACTTAATTATTAACTGTGGTCTGGCTCTCCATCTTTGTGAAGATCAGCAATTTCTTAGGGAAGTCTTCACTCACCTTATAAATACAATGAGTCTTTTGAGGGGATGGTAGTGTGGCTGTGGGAAATAGAAATTTTGAATTTAGAGGTTAAAAAATGGTTCTGAAGAATAATTACTTATTCAAATGAATTTTAAAGTAAAAAGATGAAATATTAATATTCTGCTTTTTGCCCAAATCATACTCAATCATATTGTCCTGTATAGCTTATCAGATTCTAGAATGTCACTAAAGACATCATAAAGATTTTAATAATAAAATGCCACCAATATAGTGATAACCAAAAGTTGACTCTTTCCTTATAAAATTTCTAGCATAAAAATAAAACTACAGTAGTCTCACTGAATCTACAGAGAATACAGGCCAAATTCCCAGAGGATGCTGGAACTTCAGATGGAATTGAACCCCATATAGACATAGTTCTATGTCTTTTCCTATATATACAAACATGATAAAGCCTAATTTATAAACTAGGCACAGGTAGAGATCAACAGCAACAATATTAAATAGAACAATTATAACAATATACTATAATAAAAGTTATGTAAATGTGGCTTCTTTGTCTCTCAAAGTATTTTCATATTTTTAGACTGTGGTTTACCATTGGTAACTGAAATGGTGGAAAGTGAACTGAGGACTGGGGGGAGACTCCTATACAAAATTACATCCCCTTGTAAATTGAAATCCAAACATAAAAGGGATGATGTTCAAAATAAAATGCTTTTATGATGGTTTGCTAAAAATATACATTCCTAAATGCTATAATAAACATTCCTAAATTCTTTAGATTAAAACAAAATTCAAAAAAACATAAATTGTACCTAATTTTTTTTTATGCTGAGTCATACACAAAATAATGCCTGTGTGGAATTGGGTTTCCTTTAACTAACATAAATGATCTGAGTTTATTAACATAAATCTTATAGTTCCTCTAGAATCCCAAATGTTCTTATTTTATTTTTATTTCAAATTAATATGAGGGAAAAAAGTTTTAGGTTACGTTGTTCTCACTTGTAAGATGAAGTTCAAGTTGTATTTGAGCCCTTCACCTCAGGGTCCTTCAGGAAGCATGCTGTACACCCTCACTTTGTGCACCATAGTTGAATTCCCGCCATCTGCCCTCCCTCCTCTCTCCAATCATCCTCCCCATTCCAGCTTCACTTTTGCTCCTCTCCCCTTCCCCTTGCTAGAGTACATTTTGGTTTTATCATTTGATGGGAGTGTAATTGTTTATATATTGGTTTTATGTTAAGATTGAGTACTTTTCCATTCTTGAGAAATGCACATTTTACTAAGAAAAATGTGTTTTAACTACATCTGGGTAAATGTAAAAGATGTAAAAGATGTAAAATCCATATTTTACTAAGAAGAATGTGTTTTAACTCCATCTGGGTAAATGTAAAAAATGCAAACTCTTCATCTTTTTATGGCTGAATAGTATTCCATGGTATGTATGTACACCACAATTTTTTAATCCATTCATGAGTTGATGGGCATTTGGATTTCTTCTTTTTTTTTTTTTTAAATATGTGTATTTTATTATTCTTCATTACATTATTCACCCCCCCCACCCCTCCGTGGTAAGACAGAATTGATTTACAGAAAAGAATACAGAAAACACCAAAGCTCCTGGTAGAGGGGGAGATTTCAAGTGGGGAGAGAGCTGCTCTCTCCGTTCCTCTCCCGGTCTTTCCCCGTCTCCTCCTCTAGGCCTCTAGCCTCAGGGTATATATAGGTGTGTGGGTACCTTGGCCAGGAAACAAATGAATACAGTCCCTTCCACTGGGGGCAAGGTGAATGAGTGTGTGAATGAATGGACACAGTCCATCCATGGAATTCAGGCCTAGGAAATTCACAAGAAACTGACCTAGGCATAGGAAATGGGGGTTCCACATTTAGTCCCACGTGTAAAGTGAAAAGAGACACCAAGGCACAGATGTCTCCTCAGCAGTTGTCCAGCCTTTTGGCGATTGGAGCCTCTGGTGGGCGTTGGAGGTCCCCCTCCTTGCCTGTCATCCAGCCCGCTGGCTCTTCAGCTGGCTGCCGCCGCACCAACACCACCAAGAAGGAGGTGGCAGGTCCGCCGGCTCCACTGAGATGGCTAGGGTGCCAGATGTCCTGCATCAATTCTCCCTCTCTGAGTAGAAACCCCAACTGCTGTTAGGGAAAAGGTGCGAAGACTCGATCTAACTACTTCCTGCTGGCTCGAGCGATGATAGAAGGGGGCAGTTAGGGTTTCTCCGGAGGGAGAGTGATACAGGGGTTCATGGACTGGAACCATCTTTATTGCGTGTGGCTTGATGACCTTTCTGGAAAACATAAATCTGATTAGTGTAATCAGTAATAGGCA
>CAUYRH010074609.1:0-12960 GCA_963574655.1 Perodicticus potto
TTTTTGAGACAGAGCCTCAAAGCTGTCACCCTGGATAGAGTGCCATGGCATCACAGCTCACAGCAACCTCCAATTCCTGGGCTCAAGCGAGTCTCCTGCCTCCGCCTCCCAAGTAGCTGGGACTACAGGCGCCTGCCACAATGCCCAGCCATTTTTTTTGGTTGCAGCCGTTATTGTTGTTTGGTGGGCCTGGGCTGGATTCGAACCCGCCAGCTCAGGTGTACGTGGCTGGCGCCTTAGCCCGCTGAGCCACAGGCACCGAGCCTCAGTGGTTATTATTTTATTAGGCATAAACATCAGAAATAATCCAAATGATCAACAACATGAAAATGATAGGTAAATTGTGGCACATCTATTAGATGGAACACTATAAAGACATTAAAATGTGAGACAAAAAAGTGAAGTTCCAAGTTAAAATGACTAGGACAAATGGGGAAAACCTACGTTATCTAAATGTGGCACCCATACTTAGCTTCAACTAATTGTTACATGTAGAAATATGCATTCAGTGTTTTCAAATCCAATTTTTCAAGAGAAGCCAGAAAGTGTGAGTGTATGTGTGTGACATCCTTTTTTTAAAAAAAAATTTGAATATTGTTTTAGAAACAAGTCTGTGGTCCATTTTTAACCCATGAACTACCATTATAATTTCTTCTGTAGAATATCTAGTGACACAGAAAGATCTTCATGACATACTTTAAATGAAAAATCTGGTTATAAAACAGTGTATATACCATTATCCTAATTTGGTTATACATGCACATGTATTTAAAAAGGTATAAATTTTTTTTTGAGACAGAGCCTCAAGCTGTCTCCCTGGATAGAGTGCTCTGGCATCACAGCTCACAGCAACCTCCAATTCCTGGGCTCAAGTGAGTTTCTTGCCTCTACCTCCCAAGTAGCTGGGACTACAGGCACCCGCCACAACGCCCGGCCATTTTTTGGTTGCAGCCATCATTGTTGTTTGGCGGGCCCGGGCTGGATTTGAACCCACCAGCTCAGGTGTACATGGCTGGTGTCTTAGCCCGTTGAGCCACATGCGCCGAGCCTTTTTTTTTTTTTTTGAGACAGAGCCTCAAGCCGTCACCCTGGACAGAGTGCCATGGCATCACAGCTCACAGTAACCTCCAATTCCTGGGCTCAAGTGAGTCTCTTGCCTTCGCTTCTCAAGTAGCTGGGACTACAGGCGCCCGCCACAACGCCCGGCCATTTTTTGGTTGCCCGGTCATTGTTGCTTGGCGGGCCCGGGCTGGATTCGAACCCACCAGCTCAGGTGTACGTGGCTGGCGCCTTACCCCATTGAGCCACAGGCACCGAGCCATAAAAAGGTATAAATTTTTTAATGACTGGAAGAAAAGATAGTAGAATCTTTTTTCATTTTTTTTTTTTTGAGAGTCTCTCTATGTCTCCCTGGGTAGAGTGTTGTGGCATCACAGCTCACAGCAACCTCAAACTCTTGGCCTTAAGCAATTCTCTTGCCTCAGCCTCCCAAGTAACTGGGACTACAGGTGGTCACCACATTGCCTGGCTATTTTTTTTGTTGTAGTTCTCACTGTTGTTTAGCAGGCCTAGGCCTTGTTCACAAGCCACAGTGTGTATGGCCAGCACCCTAACCACAGCTATGGGCACTGAAAGAAAAGAGAAGTAAAATCTTAGTGTTATCTCTTAGTAGTAGACTTACAAGAAATCTTGATTTGTTGTGTGTGTATGATTTTTTGGCTATTTTCTGGAAGTACTATAATAAATGTACTATCTTTATAACCAGAAGAAAAAGACAATAAAATGTATTTATTTAAGTTGAATCAAAGATATCCACTTCTAATAATATTGGCTTACCTTGTAGTATGCAGTATTCTCACCAACAACTAGAAAACTTGAAAACTACTGAAAAATCTGTGTGAAGGTATTGGAGAGCTACCAAAGTAATGAAGATTTGAGATGTCAAGATCCTAAGGAGAAGAAAAGTCCAGAAAAATTATACTCTTTCTTAGCACTACTTTTTCTCTTAAGACATCTGCCAATTCTCAATTGGCGGCTGAGTTGCTGAAAACTAAGCAAATCTTTAAGAAGTCGTTTAGGCTTAATGGACAAAAATAATGGAAAAGTACCCTAAAAATACAGGTGAAAAAGAAACAGACTAGCTCTTAGAAAAACTGAAAACCAGCAAACCATATCTGGAATGTGTGTGGATTCCTTGAGCTCAGGAGTTCGAGACCAGCCTGAGCAATAGTGAGACATCATCTCTACTAAAAATAGAAAACCCTTCCGGGCATTGTGGCAGGCTCCTATAGGTCTAGCTACTCAGGAGGCTGAGGCAAGAGGATTGGTCAAGTCCAAATAGTTTGAGGTTAGTGCTCCGGTGGCTCAATCGGATAGCGCCTCGTTACTGCTGTAACACTGTGAACCAAAAAGTTTGAGGTTGCCATAAGCTACAACACCACTCTTCCCAGGGTGACAGAGTGAGACTCTGTCACAAACAAACAAATAAACAAAACAAACAAAACCCGATCACCAGCTTTAAATCAGTGCAATCCCTGACAGGAGTCAGTTGATTTGTACCTATCCTATGTGCCTGCCAGAAGTAAAAGTAAATCTCTCAGGAAAAAGAGAAAGACATCCAGAGCTTCAAATTATCTAGAACTTCAAATTATCTTGATGTATTTTCATACACAATAGTCAGCTTTATACACAATATTACCAACCATACCAGGATATAGTACCATAATACCAAAAATCATGAAACAGCTGTTAGAAGACATAGTCATTACGATGACTAGCTATTGATTTGTAAAAATAACTGTTATCAATACATTTAAGAAATTAAATTAAAAATTAAGGAACTTTAACTGAGAATTAGAAATGTTTAAAATAATAAAACAAGGAGATAGGACCAATATGGCTAACTAGGTGCAGGTAGTATGTGCCTCTATCACAGTAAGAAACCAGAATAGTAAGTGGATACTCATATTTCAAATAGACTGTTTAGAAAAGAATACTAAAGGTTCACCAGAGAAGTGACAGGAAGCACCAAAAGCAAATAAGAAGGCTTACAGCAGCTTACTGGGCTAGGGACTGACTTAGAATGGAGAAAAGCTCCTAGACATGGGGAAACAGGAAGAGAGAAACCCCCAGGGCTCCACTGCAGCTACCAGCAACACCAGCATATACTGCTTGGGTCCTGCTGGGTTGCTCCGCCACCACTACTGCCATCACCCACATCATACCAGCTGTCCAGAGGCCTGAGAACTTGCCCACTTAGCCAGCCCACTGCTCCTATTTTTAGTTTCTGAGCAAGCCACCCAAAAGCCCAAGAACTGGCTCTCTAGGACTCACTAACCCTAGTGCCAGTGTAAGCTGTTCTGGGGGTCTAAACTTGGGTATATTCAGCCCACTACTGTCATTGCCAGGGTCCAAAGACCAGCTCAGCTATCATCCAAGTCCCCAGCAAAAGTTCATCACAGCATCAACTAATAACCATTCCTTAAGCCACTAAGGAAGTCACAGATACTGATCTTGTGTACTACCAAAGAAATCATACAAATATCACACTACTGCTGACACTCAAAATCTTGTCTTACTTAACCAACAACATATATACCATGTACATCTTCAGAAAAAAATTCCTATCTTTGGAAGAAGTGATTGCTACACCAGATCACAAATATGGAACGATACAGGAAACTCAAAAAAAGAAGCAAATATGACTCCACCAAAGGACCACAACAATTGCCTACCAACAGATGCCAATCAAAAACAACTCCTCAAAATGCCAAAGAATTTAAATAGTGATTTTAAAGAAGCCAGCTCAATGAGATGTAAGAGAAATTAGAAAAATAATACAAAGAACTCAGAAAGTCAATTCAAGATATTAATGAGAAATTTATCAAGGAGATAGATATCCTGGGGGTGGGGGGGAGGTTGGACAAAATCCAGAAATTCTAGAACTGAAAAATTCACAGAAGGAAATACGAAATGCATTTGAAAGCTTCAATAATAGACAAACCAAGCAGAAGAAAGAATTTTAGAATTTGAAGACAGGTATGTAGAAATAATACAGTCGGACAAAAATAAAGAAATAAAGAACAAAAAAGAATAAAACCTTTGAGATGTCTGAGATTATATAAAACAACTGAACTAATGAATTATCAGTATTTCAAGGGGAAGAGAGATGAAAACATTTAGAAATCTATTCAAGAAAATAATTGATGGAAACTTCTCAAGTATACCAAGAGAACTCGACATCAAGTACAGGAGGATAGGTGATCCCCAGGCAAATCCATGGCAAAAAAAGATGTCACAACAGCATATTATATTCAAAATATCTAAGGTCAATGATAAGAATTTTAAAATTAGCAAGCACAAAGCATCTAGTGACCTATACAGGAAGCCCATCAAATTAACAGCAGACTTCTCAGCAGAAACCTTACACAGGACAGAAGACAATAGAACAGAATTTATAAAGTGCTGAAAGAATAAAAAAAGAAACTTGCCAGCAAATTATTTTATATCCTGCCATAATAAACTTCATAAATGAAAGAAAAATAAAGTCTATCCCAGACAAGCAAATACTGAGGGAGTTCATCACTATTAGACCAATCCTATTAAAAAATGCTTAAAGGTATATTAAACATGAAAATGAAACTGCATGTTTTGTTCACAAAAAACAAATGAAAAGGCTTGGCGCCTGTGGCTCAGCGGGCTAAGGCGCCAGCCACGTACACCTGAGCTGGCGGGTTCGAATCCAGCCTGGGCCCGCCAAACAACAATGACGGCTGCCACCAAAAAATGGCCGGGCCTTGTGGTGGGCGCCTGTAGTCCCAGCTACTTGGGAGGCGGAGGCAAGAGACTCGCTTGAGCCCAGGAATTGGAGGTTGCTGTGAGCTGTGATGCCATAGCACTCTATCCAGGGTGACAGCTTGAGGTTCTGTCTTCAAAAAAAAAAAAAAGATTCTGCTCTGTTAACTACCTGTGTAGGGGCACGGATGTCTGTTATTCCATGATTCTCTACAGAACCTGACATATTGTCTGGCATGTAATAGATGCTTAGTAAAAATCTGTGAATCACTGGATGAGTGGAGTAATAAATTAATGAGTTGTGTAGGATAACGCTATAGCTTGGAGCTTTCTATGCTAGGAAAAACAGAAATCCTGTATATTAAACGGGGCACATTTGCTGGCATTTTCCAATAACTTTTTCTCATTCCATGGGTATTTGTTGAGCACTTATAACTGGGCACTGTGCTAGGATTTAGGGATATAGCAGTGAATAAACAAAATCCCTGTCTTCCTGGAATTTATAGGCTAGTGTGAAGATAGACATTAAAAAATATGCAGTGTGTTTCAGACGGGGTGTCTGGGAAGGAGACGAAGTGGGAGAACAGGCCTTGGACTGTCTGGGGAAGGCATTCCAGACAGAGGGTCAGCCAGTGAAGTGACCCGAAGTGATTGCTGGGAAGTTTCAGGGAATAGCAAGAAGGCAAGAAAGGCTGGAACACTCTAGGGACAGGGGGTCAGAGAGAGCAGGGCCAGGTCAGGCTTGTTGACCCTGCTTAGGAGTTTCGATTTTATATTGAGGTTGATGCCTATGAGATATCCAAGTCTTTGATGTGCTTTGAGCAGATGAATTATAAGATCTGATATATGTGGAAAGATCACTCTGCCTGCTGTGTAGAGAACTGGCCGTGCTAGGGCAGGAGTGGAGGCAGGTGGCTGGCAATGCTGCCAAGCCCGTTTGGCTGTGCTGGTGGTGCTGAGCAGTGGTTAGATGGGAAGCTATTTTGAGGGTGGAGCTGGAAAGACTTGCTCATGAGTGGAATGGAGAGTGGGAGAAGGGAGGGATCAAAAACAATGGCTGCTCAGCCACATTCATGTATTGATGGTGGGTGCCATGTACCAAGATAAGTGATCCAAAAGAAGGGGCAGGGTGGTTGGGTAAGTGAAGAGTCCAGTTGGGGCATGTCTATGGGACCTAAGGAGGAGTGAGGTCTGGAGCTAAGTTAGGGCAGGAGATATACATTTGAGAATCATCAATTTAGTAAGGGTATTTAGAGTCATGGGATTAACTGGTGTCCCAGGGGAGGAAGATATAGATAGAGAAATTAGCACCACAGTGGGGCTGGGACTAATCCCTGAGTACTGGGGGATTCTCTCTGGGGGCTTTTTCTTCTAGAATTGGGCCCCAAATTTAGTGTCATTACACCTCTTAGGAAGTTATCAGGATAATAAGGACCAGTTCTGGGACCAGTTTCTTGATGATGACAGGGACTACTTTGCATAGGGGATGAAATTAGAAGTCCCTGTGTCCAGCCAGCAGGATAACTGCAGGTGTGGGGCAGGTAGAGATACAAGGGTGGAGAAAGCTCTTCCAGTCGAGTCAGTTCTGTTTGGGTTCATTGTCCTTTTATCTGTTCTTTATCTCCTGTAAAACTTACACTTTCCTTTAAGCTGACGTTTTAAGAGGATTTTTTTTTTTTTTATAGTTTTTGGCCAGGGCTGGATTTGAACCCACCACCTCTGATATATGGGGCCAACACTCTACTCCTTGAGCCACAGGCCCTGCCCTAAGCTGACGTTTTAAAGCTTGATTTTTTTTTCTTTCTGGAACTGTACTCCTTTTCATTCAGCAAACCTTTTCTGAAGGCCCACGGCATGCTGGACGCTCTCTTTCTAAGCACACACCCACTTCTCGTGATTCTTTTCCTATGCTCTCTCTCACCTGGTCCTCATTGTATTGACATTATTAAGTCGTCCACCTGTATGTTGTCATTAGATGCTATTGCCATACCAAGACTTGGAACCAGTTTTGACTTCTTTTGGCTCACACTCCACATTTCATTCATCAGTAGTTCCTATTGGCAATATCTATCCAGAATCTGACCGCCATTCCTGACCTCCAGAACTGCACCTTGGTCTAGCCCACCTCCGTGTCTTACCTGAGTTACTGCAGTGTCTCTCTTATTGCACCATCACCTCACCTCGTGGGGACTGTCCTCGTGATCCCAGTATTATAAATCAGAGCATGTCATTCCTCTGCGCAGAACCCTTCAGTAGCTTTTTCCCTCTGGCTGAGTAAAACCCCAGGTTCTTACAAGGGTCCACTGGGCCTTCCATGATTTGCAGTCCTGGCACCGTCGTCTGCTCTGGAACTGCAGCCTTCTTGGTGCACGTGACACATCAGGTATGCTTCTTCCTTATAAGGAGCCTTGTTACTCTGGGACTTACTGGAATGTTCTTCCCTCATTGTCAGGCTGGGCAGGTTCATTCCCCTGATCAGTTCTTTACTCAGTAAGTCCTTTCCTGACTTGCCCCTTCCCAGCACCCTTGACCTGTCAGCTCTGTTCTCCCCGGAGAACTTCCCACCGTCTGCTGCAGTGTCTATTCTACCTACCCCACATGCTGCTGCACGCGGTTGCTGCTCGGGTCGATACCTGGCACAAGGACAGGTTGCATATCCTTTATCAGAGGTGCTTGGGACCCGAGGTATTTCACACATCAGATTTTTCAACATTTGCATTATCCCAATTGAATATCCCAAATCCAAAAATCTGAAATCTGAGCTTTTCCTTCTCTTGTCATGTTTGCACTCAAAGGTTTCAGACTGCAAATTTTTGGACTGGAGATGTTCAGCCTGTACGTAATACATATTTTGTGGATGAGTAAAATGACAGAGCATGAATTCATGGGATGAGGGGGTGGTCAATGCACATGTCTGGTGCACTCACTGTTATTGCCTGGGCCTTTGCACCGGCCCCTCTGGCGACCCGTGGGGTACATCTGTGACATGCATGGCAGGCTGCCATTAGTCACCTAACCTATGCTCTCAGAAAGGCGTGCCCCTGCAAGAAGTCAGCCGGTCTCGGTAGGGTTGAACCATGCATCAGGGTGTCCTTAGTATTGTTAGGCACAGTGGCCATCCTGGGCTTAGGGTTAGATGAGTCCACAAAGAGGCTCAGTGAGGTCGGATCAACAAAAAGCCACAGCCATTCATTGAAAAGCCACAAGATCCATATTTAAACATGAACATAACTGCAGGGACTTTAGCCGGGGGATGGGTGAGGAGACGAGAATTCCCAAGGCAGTCCTCAAGAGGCCTTTACCAGGCTCTGGGCTGGTGCCACAGCAAGCCTGGCACATCTCTGAGTAGAATTTGAATCCATGAATAAATCAGAAGTAACTGAACCTTAAAGCCAGGAAGGAAAGCCTGCCAGCCATGAGAATTGGGAAGCGACCTGCTTATGTCCTTGGGGAGAGTAGGTGTGATGAAAGAACGAGGGTGAGGAATAATAGCAAACACGGGGTGCGTGTTATATGCCAGGTGCTGTTCTAAGCACTCTGCACATACAAATCTACTCAATTTTCCCAACAGCCATTGGAGATGGGAAGATGATATCCCCATTTTACAGCTGAGAAAACCAAGGCAGTCTCTAGGGTCTGTGCTTTTTGTGATTACACTATGACTATCTCAGAATAAATGTTGTTATAGCCACTCGGAAGGATATGCTTATGTTTAAGATGCGTATGTGTTACATGTTTATTTGTGAGACTGTAGGGAGTAGCTGTGTGAAAACTGACTTTTTATGAAGCATGTCCATGTGAACACTGTAATTAGTATTTCCAAGAGAAAAAGCCCCTGGCCCCACCCCACTATGCTGGAGGCTTTGCTCATGACACATTTTTTTCTTTTTTCATGAGAGAGAATGTTAAAGTAAGGCTGTCTTTTTGATGAAAGTCCTGGAGGGTTTGAGATGCATGAAGACTGGTCAGATGCTGTTAGCATTCCGCACCTTTGATCCTCTCACTGAGGAATTGTTGATTGCCTGGGAATAATCTATAGCTCATAGAGGAGCCAATTTCTTGTTGCCTCCTTTTCTTGCCTCTGCCTGCCCGTGTCCTGGTCCCTGCCTGTCTGGTGATGTGAGCTACTCATCAGGTAAGCGGTAGCCTGCCCGAGGACCCCCTTGGGTGGAGGGGTGATGGTCGAAGACCCCCAGCGTTCACTGAAACAGGCATGGGGATTGCCTTCTGACCCAGTGCCCACCGCACTTTGCCCTCTCCCTGTGGGTAACAGAGCTAGCCAGCCATTCTCATTCTGAAAACACTAGTTTTAAGAGAGGGACCAGGCTTTGGTGTTTACTGGACTCATCCTGATTGGGGAGGACAGTCCTTGTTGACCCCCCCCATGGATGGTACCTAATGTGAGGCCCACAGCTGGGAAATTGTTCTGCCTTGGCCGGTCTCAAGCTGGGGCTCCATCACTGCCAGACTGTGGGCCTTCAGGGAACCCTCCCCACCTGTCCGCCCTCCTTTGGGGGAAGAAATCAGGACCCTGAGATCCAACTACACTCCTGCAGATATCTGAGTTCAACATAAATGTAGAGCTCTTCTTCCTTTACAGGCTTAAGATCGTGATTTTCATGAAAAGGGGTAACTGTACAGTCATGTGGCGTTAGGGACTGAGGCTGGCTTCACTTTCCTTAGGATGACACTGGGAAACGGCCAGTGGAGGAGATGGAGGGGCTGGGTGTGACCCCAGGGCCCCAGGAGGCTCTCTCTGCCCACCACCAGGCCTCACACTGCATGTAATGAGGTTTCTGATGCCACGTTCTATTGGGGCACTGCTGCCGAGTCACTTGAGATGAAATTGGGTCACCTGTCACGATTCCTGTGGGACTGAGATAGAACTGTGCTTACTATACTCCTCGCCCTACTTGAACCTCTGTGAGGATGAGCTCCTGTGTCTTAGCAGGAAGGAGGAGGTGAGGGAGGAGAGGAAGCTCTCCGGCCACTCCCAGCTGCACAGGATGGGGACTCAAACCAGGGACTCCTCACCTAACCTAGCAAGGAGCGTCAAACAGAGGTCAGAGCGACTTTCTTATCCCTTTCTAAGTCCAATTTGTAGAACAAGGGGAGAACAGTGACCCCAAACCCTCCCCGCGTGGGAGAGGTGAGAAAGGCTCCATTTGTCACTCTGAGCGTGAAGGAAGTGATGGGTGATTATTTGTCTTCCCTCAGAAAGCCCGGCTCTCCAGCTGATAGCTCTTCTCTGAGAGTGGAAATAAGGAGAGCTGTCCAGAGCCTGAGCAAGGGAAGAACGGGAGAGAAGTCATTTGGAGTGTGTGCATGCATGCCCATGCATTCATGTGTTTAACTTAGGAGCCAATTGAGGAGGAAACAGAAGGAAATTAGAACAAGCAAGAGGAGGGCCGGGGGAGATAAAGGGGCATCACGTGGACTGAGGCTGTCTGAAGAGGCAGTGAAGGAAGCTCATGGAAGGAGGGAGATGGAGAAGGGGAAGAAGCGGAGCTGGGTAGAAAGCAGGTGGGGGCTGGGCAGTCCTGCCCTTGTGCTCCACTTTCCAGGTGCTTCTCCTGTAAGTCAGCCTGATGCCCAAGGCAGCACTGAAACCTCAAGCCAGAACACATGCAAGAAAAGAAGAGTCGTTTGTGTTGTGTTTTCCTTTATTTATGTTTTTGAAACAGGAATAACAACAACCAAAAAAGAAAGCACAGGGTGAAAAACAGAAAGGGGAAAAAAAAATCTGTCTTGGAGGTATGAAAATTTAATCAACACCCAGTGTTCTTAGCAGTTCGGGAGCAGGCACGGATCTTATTATCTATGCAGCTATTTCTGTCACCTCCCAGCAGCCCTCAGAGCAGCACCCGCCACTGCCCAGCATCCAGGAGACGGTGCCTGGGCTCATGGTCCTGGGCTGGTTTGTGGGCAGGAGTATTGCTTAGTCAGCCAAGGGGCTGGGGCAGGGGTGACCTTCTTGGGGGGTTTTTCAGCATGCAAGAGGTTTCAGGCTTGACCTGGTAGGTATTTGTCCAGATGGAAATTTTAACATACACATTTATCCCCACATGCTAGTTATAACTTCGAGGCAATTTGGCAATTTAAAACCCGGCCATGTCACCTTCTGTGTAGTATGTGGACCACTCTCTTCTGCTCTGTGCTCTGTCTCTTGGTGGCGTTTAACAAAGTGGAATGTCTTCTTTTTTAAAGCTCATGCCCCTGGTACCATCATACTGTCCTGTTTCCTCCTGTCTTCCCAGTTGCTTCTCCTTTGGGATCCTCATTTTTTCTCACTCTCTTTCTATGGGGCCTTGGTGAAAGTCTTTTGGACTCTGTACTGCTAACTTGAGCTTGTGTTTCTAGTCCAGAACTCTCTTCTGAGTTCCAGACTCATCTCCTATCACCTGCTATTGGCACTGTTCCTAAATACCTCGGACGATCAAGCCTTCAGGTAAAGTCTTGATCCTCTAGTTTTCTCTTTCTTGTCCTATCTCAGTAAAATATCTTCGTCCTTCCCATGGAGTTGCATAAGCCAAAAGCCTTGGTGTTATTCCTCTTTCCTCCCACTCCTTCACCCTCTTGGTTTTTGTCTCCCACTGCAAACATCTTATGGATCTTGTAAGCTGGATTTGGGTCTTAGGGATGCTGTCTCCAAAACGCAGCCCAGCCTGCTTCTGCTTCTCCATCTCCATAACCTCCACTCTCTTTCAGCCCCCATCTCCTTTCCCCAGATCACCACCATAGTCTTCTGACTGTCTTTCTAGCTTTCTTCCTTTCCCGTCTTCAATCTATTCTCTGCAGCCAAAATGATCTTTTTTTTTGAGATCAGCGGTTCTCAACAACCCACAGGAACTGTATTAAAGGGCCGAGGCATTAGGAAGGTTGAGAACCACTGCTCTAGATAGAGTGCCATAGTGTCATCGTAACTCACAGCAACCTCAAACTCTTGGGCCCTGTCGATCCTCTTACCTCAGCCTCCTGAGTAGCTACAGGTATGGTTAGTAGAGACAGGGGTCTCACTCTTGCTCAATGTGGTCTTAAACTCCTGAGCTGAAGCAATCCTTCTGCCTCAGCCTCCCGAAGTGCTAGGATTATAGGCATGAGCCCCCATGCCTGGCCACCCAAATGATTTTTAAACAATGCTACTCTCACCTCCCTTTTCATAAAGCCCTTTAGTAGGTTCCTAATGCACTTGAAATATAGACCTAAATCTTTAACATGAATCACAAGGCGGGTGGCGTCTGCTAGCCTTTCCAGCCTCGCTGGGCCCTTGCGGTTGGTAGGGTACCCATGCCAGCTCTCTCAGCCTCAGAATATGTGGATGTGCTGCTCTACATGCGTGAAATTTCCCCTCAGTCGTGCCCCTTCCTTTCCAGTTCACTAACTCATCATTTACATCTCAGGTCCTCAGGGAGATCGACCCTACACATTGACCCTGCACATCGACCTACACAAAGTCAGCTCTCCCTAGAGATCACTCGTGACTCTCCGGTTTTCTCTGGCATATTTACCACTGTTGTAACATGCCAGTAGTTGGTGTGATGTTTAATGCCATTCCTCCTACTGAACATAAGCTCGGTGAGAGCTGGGCCATGTCAGTCCTATTCACTGCGGTGTTTACAGGATGTGGCCTTATGCCTGACCCACTGCAGAGGCTGAACAAATGATTTTATCTGTCTTGAACACCTCTTTGCCTGGGGCTTTAACAGGGTGAGGGTAGAGCAGGGCTGGACATTCAAAAGGCATAATAAACAGTTCTTGTTCTTAAGGTCCCCTCCTACCTGGCTCTATTCTGTTTTTTGTTTGTTTGATTTTTGTTATTGACACCAGGCTCTTGCTCTGTCACCTCAGCTAGAGTGCACGGGTGTCATCATAGCTCCCTGCAGCCTTTAACACCTGGACTCGAGCAGTCCTCTTGCCTCAGCCTCCCCAGTAGCTGGGACTAGAGGCGTGTGCAACTATCCCTAATTTTTCTATTTTTTGTAGAGACAGGGTCTCGTTCTTGCTCCGGCTGGTCTTGGACTCCTGTCATCAAATGATTCACCCTCCTTGGCCTCCCCAAGTGCTGGGATTATAGGTGTGAGTCATAGCACCCGGCCCTGTTTTGTGCTTTTATCATCAGCTGTTTATATCACACGTTTACCAAATAGAGGTTATTGCCTCTTGAGG
>CAUYRH010074610.1:0-17938 GCA_963574655.1 Perodicticus potto
GATAATTAGAAAATATTAAATACTGTCTCTGGACTAAATGGTGGAAACACATCAGTGATTACCTAGGTTGCATTGTATTTGAACCCGCCACCTCTGGTAGATGGGCCAGCATCCTACTCCTTTGAGCCACAGGTGCTGCCCGAAACTGATTCTTTAAAAAGTATTTGCAAGAGCAAGCAAAGACATGGCTTTTTGAGACACAGTTTATAACAGCAAACATTGATTATAAAATCTCAAATATACAGCAGGATAAATTTAATAAATTCAAACACCACGCCCTGCATTATATAGTGGGGGAGGGGGCAGGGGCAGGTAGGTAAAATGACGTCTACTGGCATAGAAAATTGTTGAAGAAAAAGATGCTAAGAACAAAAGCCAGTTGTAAGACCCTAATATGTATAATAGGGTCTCACTAAAACAATTACAATGTGTAAAATTATGTATGAAAAAAATTGAAACAATATATATACACTAAGATCTTCATTGTGTTTGTCTTTGAGGGAGAGGGATTGTTTTTCATTTTTTTAATAGTTCTGTAATGTTTTAATCATTAAAATAGGCACGCATTACGTTTGTTAGGGGAAAAAATACAGATGTGTGAGACCAAGAGTGAGACTGCTTCTTTTCATCTGGAAATATTCATCTTTTGGAGTCACACTTTTCTTTTGTGAAAAGGGCAGTACAGACTAAATGACAGGAAATTCCCTTCCGGGTCGAAAATTCTGAGTTTATCTTTCATCGAATTTTAGATTCCATTCCCTAAAATGCTCTACGTATGAGATTGCTTGGAAGAACTCTTTTTCTCCTTAGTTATAAAGCCATTTTGTCATTACCTGGTTAAATTTGTTATCCATTTCTCCTAATTGCTTTCTAATTTCTGTGATCTTCTCCTATTAAAAAAAAAAAAGAGTATAAAACAAAAGTTGTAATGAATGATGTGCAGAATTCAAACAAAACTACTAGTTTTGAGGAGAAAGCATATTTGTCACTTAAAAAAAAGTTTGGGATTTAATAGAAGCTGGGGCTTTTCCTCTACAGTGTCCAGCATTAAATCAAATCAAAATACTACTGGTCACATCCTATGTGAACAGCCATTGAGCTAGGCATCGGGCGGGAAATGTATAGCCCACTCCCATTTTTTACCAAGTTTATTCATCACCAACCCCTAAATTGTTTAATGATTTAAAGATGACAATGCAGACCAGTGTGGTGGCTCACACCTGTAGGCCTAGCACTCTGGGAGGCTAGGGCAAGTCCAGCCTGAGCAACAGCAAGACTCCGTCTCTGCTAAGGGGAAAAAAAAAAGAAAGAAAGAAAGAAAAGAAAAGAAAAAGAAGAAGTAAAAGAAAAATTAACTAGGCATGGTGGTGTGTGCCTATAGACCCAGCTATTCTGGTTGCTGAGGCAGGAAAATCCCTTGAACCAGGTGTCTGAGGTTGCTGTGACACTCTAGCCCAAGCAACAGAGCGTCTGTCTGAAAAATAAAGATTATTGGGATGGGTCAGTCTCAAAATGAAAGTCTAGCCTGCCAGGAAGCCAAGGAACAGACACGGACCTTGATCTGCAGACTCACATCCCTGGAGTCATAAAGGACATGTGTAGCTTTCTGCATCTGGCTTCCTTCTCTTAGCATAATACATCTGAGATTCAGAAGTGTGTTCCTTTTCATTGCTGAGTAGTATTCTATCATGTACATGTACTGCAGTTTGTCCACACAGCAACTGGTGAATATTTGGATTGCTTCTCAGCCCGTGATTGGTTTTTGGTTGTTTTTAATGTGTACACAACGTGTATGCATCTATGCTGCATATCTCTAGCAGGGAGGATGTCCATGTGCATGTGGGATGCCTTCCTCTTTCATATTATCCTAAGTCCCTCCTTTTTATTTATTTTATTTTATTTTATTATTTTTTGAGACAGACCCTCAAGCTGTCACCCCGGGTAGGGTGCCGTGGCATCACAGCTCACAGCAACCTCCAACTCCTGGGCTCAAGTGATTCTCCTGCCTCTGCCTCCCAAGTAGCTGGGACTACAGGTGCCCACCACCACACCCAGCTATTTTTTGGTTGCAGCCGTCATTGTTGTTTGGCGGCCTGGGCTGGATTTGAACCCGCCAGTTCAGGGGTATGTGGCTGGTGCCTTAGCTGCTTGAGCCACAGGTGCCGAGCCAGCCCCTCCTTTTGATAAAATCCCACTATCATCTATCCTTGTGCTCCTCTATCCTTCTCCTCAGTCTTCTGATATTCATCCCTTCCTACCCCATGTCCACTTTCTGTTGGAATCCACCACTCTGTAATACTCACACCTGACTTTGGAGGAAATGTTCTAAAGCAGAACAATTCTTGGACTTTTGACCTTTTCCCTGTTTTATAGTTAGCAATTTCCAAAGCGCAAGGATGGTGAAAAAATCCTTTTCAACTCGCACAAAAGGAGATTGTGACTCAAAATGTTGGTTTATCTCATGGTTAAAAGTAATTTTTACCCCAGGGAATGAATCTGTACTGACCTGCAGATGATCTTTAACACCCAGGGGAATAATACTTTTCTATAATAAAGGAGACATTTCTCTTTTACTTCTTCTAAAATTCACTTCATTTAAACACAGTTTAAAATTTGGGGTAAGTTAAAGCCAAGGCTGGCAATTTCAGTAAGAGGAAGCCAGACATCGACTTTTTTCTTTTTTTCAAGGACTGCTCTTCAAAGGCCTGATATAGCATAGACCAGAAAAACCATCAGCCAGAACTTCAAAGTCTAATTTGTGTCTCGAACTTTCAGCTCCAATATTCTATGACTATGAAAAATTGGGAAGTTAAATGTTTCTCTGAAAAGAGTCTCTAGGAAATGCAAGGAGACAAAACACCAAGAAAACTTTGGAGACTGCGAAGACAACACAAACTCTTTAGGAAGGCCTCCAAGACAACACTAGTAGATCTTCCGCATTCTAAGGTGCAGTTCTCAACAAACATTCATTTCCTGGATGTTTTCTCTGTACTGTTAGGTGCTGGAATATGAAGATGAAGAGAAGACATTCTCCCATAAGGTACTCATCCTTTTCTTATGATAGCAACAAGATAGAAGCCTCTTGTATTCGTCTCACCAGGTTTCTAGGCAGAACAGAAGTCTAGGATTTTTTGCTACCGTTCCTATGGTGTTACGCAGGAGAGAGGGGCTCAGAACTGACCCCTGGAGAGCACGCCTCCTTATGACAGAGATGGGTTTTGCTTCTTGTTACAGCCTACAGGACAATAGAAGGGGAGAGAAGAGGAACAGAAATCCCCAGCCTCCCAGCTTACCTCAATGTAAACCCCCTGATTGGGGTCAAGGTCCTGGTCCTCTGCCATTTCAGTTTGTTCCTCCAGGTACATCACCTCATTTAATAAGCTGCAAATAGACAATGAAATAGACTAAGTCCTCTGGATCAAGAAAAATCACTCAGTTGAGGAGATATTTTTGTTCTTTGAAAAATGAAATGCTGGGCAGCGCCCATGGCTCAAGGAGTAGGGCGCTGGCCCCATATACTGGAGGTGGTGGGTTCAAACCCAGCCCCAGACAAAAACTACAAAAAAAGAAAAATGAAAGGCTATTTCATTGTAAAAGGATGCCTGGGTAGTGATTGTATTGGAATGAGAAGTTATAAATAAAATTCAAAGATATAAAAAGCACTCTAAGGAATCTAGATAATATTAAAGAGATTTGAGGCCTAAATGGATACAGGAATGGAAAATTAAGGTGAATAAAATATAAGCTTATAAAATTATCAGGAAAAAAAACACAGAAGACTCTTTGGGACTTAGGACTAGGCAAAGAGTTATTAGACTTGACACCAATCATACAATCTATAAGAGGGAAAATTGATAATCAGATCTTATCAAAATTAAAAAACTTTTGTTTGGCCAAAAACTCCTTTAGAAGGAGAAAAAGACAAATTACACCCTGGGAAAAATATTTGCATATCAAATATCTGGCAAAGGCTTTGCATCTAGAATAGATAAAATCTCTCAAAACTCAACATTAAGAAACAAACTAATTAGAAAATGAGCAAAAGCCGTGTATAGAACTTTTACCAAGAGGCGACATAAGTGGCAGATAAACACATGAAAGGATGGTCAACATCATTAGCCATTAAAGAAATGCAATTACAAATACAATGAGCTATCTCTATATATTTATCAGAACGGCTAAAATGAAAAATAGTTATAACATCAAATGCTCATAAGGTTGTGGAGAAACTGGATCACTTATACATTGGATCACTGGATCACTTATACATTGGTGGTAAGAATGTAAAATGTTATAGCTGCTCTAGAAAACAGTTTTGCAGTTCCTGTTAAAACTAAAAACAGACTTACCTTCTAAGTTTTTGTTCTACAGATCTCTGCCAAATGTAAAGTCCTCAGCTCCTGAATTCCTTATAATATTTATTCAGAAAATATTAGCTCAGCATTTACTATAAGCCAGGTATTATGCTGAGTGCTAATTATTATAAAAGAGAACAATGCGAAATCTTTGCCCTTTGAAAATCATAATACAACGTGGGAGGCAGGCAAATAAATCCATGAAAAAATTGGAGTGTTATTAATGTTTTGGGTTCCAACCATGATGGAGTGTCAGAAGTTTGATTTAGTCTCCCACCTTAAACAATTTAAAAAATTGAAAGTATATAAGATACAATGGTTCTCAGATATTGGACAAAAGGCAGCGCAGGGCAATAATACCTCAGAGATAGAGGCAGAATAATCATTAAAGGACATGCATTGCAGAGAATAAGCGATGTTCCTACCAGCCAGAGTCAAAAAATGTTGCAATACACGAATGATCAGATAGAACACTCAGAAGGTATTTCCTCAATAGTGGAACCATATTAGTTGTAGACTAAAGACTTGTGGTCCTGCCCTATGACAATTAAAAGCAAGTCTTAGAAGATAAAACTACTTTTAAATAACTTAATTGTGTTCCAAAAAGAAGATCAAGATTTATGGGTATACACACACACATATACTCCTCAAGAATATTCAAAATCAAACAAGGTAAAATTCCTAATATCTGGCATTCACTAAAAAATTACTAGGCATACAAAGAAACAGGAAGCTATAATCTATCATAAAGTAAAAAAAATCAATAGAGATAGATTTAGAAAAGATCAAGTGATAGAATTAGTAGATAAAGTTACTTTAAAGGTTATTATGCTTATATTTTATTGTCCAAGAAGGTAGAAGGAAACATGAGTACATTAGGAGAGATATGAAAGATAGAAATTAACATAATAACTCTCCAGTAACAGATCCCTGCCATTAGAGTAGCTATTACCAAAAAGACAAAAATGAAAGATGCAGAGGATGTAGAGAAAAGGGAACTATTATACATTGTTGGCGGGAATTTAATTTAATACAGCCAGTATGGAAAACAGTATGGAGGTTTCCCAAAAACTAAAAATAGAACCACTCTATAATCCAGCAATCCCACCACTGTTTCTCCAAGGTAAAGGAAATCAGTATATCACAGGTATACCTGTAGCCCCGTGTCCATTGCAGCATTATTCACAATAGCCAAAATATGAAATCAACCTATGTTTCTACTGATACATGAATAGATAAAGAAAATGTGGAGTGTGTGTGTGTGTGTATAATGGAACACTATCCTGCCATAAAAAGAATGAAGTATAGTCATTTTCTGTAACATACATGGAACTGGAGGTTGTTATGTTAAGTGAAATAAGCCAGGCACAGAAACACAAGTATCTCATGTTCTCACTCGTACATAGGGAGCTAAAAAAAGTTGACCTCATGGAAATAGTAGAATGATAGCTACCAATGGGAGGTGGGGAGACGAAGAGAGGTTGGATACACACATACAGTTAGGTAGAAGAAATAAGCTCTAGTGCTTGATAGCACAGTAGGATCGCTATAGTTAATAATGATTTATTGCCTTTCAAAATACCTAGAAGTTTTGAAATGTTCCCAATACAAAGAAATACTAAGTGCTTGGGGTGATAGATATCTTAAATGGTTCAGTTATTACACATTATATGCATGTATCAAAATATCACATATACCCATAAATATGTATAATATTATGTATCAATAATAAATAAAAATCCCTCATTAACATTCATGCAAAAATTCAATTTTAGCAAACTGAATCCAACAATATAACAAAAGGCTAACATGTCATGAATAAGTAGAGTTGTTTCAGGAAATTTAAGGCTGGCTCAGTATTCAAAAATTAGTCATTTTAACGTGCCACATCAAGAAACATAAAAACAAAGATAAAATTCTTCATAGATGTAGCAACAACTATTGAAAAAAATTCAATGTCATTCTCAATTTTAAAAATATCTCTAGCTGAGCACATTAGTTCATGCCTGAACCCCCGCATTTTGGGAGGGCACGGCAGGAGGATAGCTTGAAGTCAGGAGGATAGCTTAAAGTCAGGAATCTGTCTCTGCAAACAAAATTTTTAAAATTAGCTGGGCATTGTGGTGCACACATGTATCCCTAGCTAAGACTGAGGCGGGAGGATGAGGTTGCAGTGAGCTATGATGGCACCTCTGTACTCCCGCCTGGGCAATAACAAATAAACAAAGCTCAGTAAACTAAGAATAGAAGAAATTTTCTCAGTCTGATAAACAATGTCTATTTTTTAAGATAACAAAATAGCTAACATCATATTCAACACTTTTCCTGTAATATAGGGAACAAGGTGAATATGTTTGCTCCCCACTGTCACCCTTCCCATTCAACATTATACTGGAAGTTCTAGGCAATACAACAGAGGAACAAAGAGAAGTGAAAGCATACAGGTTGGAAATGAAGACATAAGGCTGTATCTATTTGCAGATTACATGATTATCTATGTAGAAAACCCCCAAATAACCTACAAAAACTACTGGAGTTTAGCATTGTCACAGGACACAAGATCAATACATAAAACATCAATTGTATTTCTATATACTAGCAATTAACATGGAATTAACATCCTTTTAACATGGAAACTTTAAAAGGGTTACTTACAATAGTACCCAAACCCTGCAATACTTAGGCATATAGCTAATAAAATATGTGAAATGCCTACACAGTGAAAACCATACAACACTGTGAAAAGAATCAAAGACAACCTAAATAAAGAGATAAACTATATTCATGGCTTGGAAGATTCAATATTGTTAAAATATTAGTTCTTCCCAACTTTATCTAAAAATTCTTCATAATTCCAATCAAAATCCTAGCAGAACTAACAATCTTGTTTTAAAGTCTATCCAGAAAAGCAAAATAATAATAAAATTAAAAATTAGAATGATCAAAAAAAATTTTTTAAAGCAGAACAAAGTTGAATAACTCTTAATACCTAATGTCAAGACTTAATATAAAGAGGCACACTAATCAAGACAGGGTGGTGGACAAAAGATGTAAATAAGACATTTAACTAAAGAAGGGATGCTCAACATCACTAGTTATTAGCTAAATGAAAATTGGAAAGCACAGTGAGACATAACCACCAGATGTTAGAATGGTTACAGTTAAACAAAAAACAACTGATAGCATAATACCAAGTGCTGGTGAGGATATAGAGCAACTAGACCTCTCATACACTGTTGGAAGACATGCAACAAAATGGTACAGCCATTTCGAAACCCTTTAATGGTTTCCTATAAATATAAGCATACATTTACTATACAGTCCAGCATTCCTATCCCTGGTTGTTTACCCAAGGAAGGTAAAAATGTATGCTCACACAAAAACCTATACATGAGTATTTACGAAGTCTTTATTCGTAAATGCCAAAATTCCTAAATGTTCTTCAATTGGTGAAAGGTAAAATGTATATAAAGGTTCTGACAATTAAGTTTACAAACTCATCCAAGAAAAAGTGCTACGTACTTCATTGCTCAATATCATTATGGTTACTTTCAGAGTACTCCCTTTAGGAAGCTATGCAACGATGCCAGCACCTAGTCCACCCTTCAAAGCAATTTTGGAACTCTTTTTCTGGAATGGCCATCACAGCTGTCATGGTATTACCCTTAATGTCCTGAATGGCATCAAAATGTCTTCCTTTCAATATTTCCTTTATCTTTGAGTAAAGGAAAAAGTCACTGGGGGCCAGATCAGGTGAGTTGGAAGGAAGTTCTAATGCAGTTATTAGTTTGCTGGCTAAAAACTCCCTCACAGACTGTGCCGTGTGAACTGGTGCATTGTTGTGATGCAAGAGCCATGAGTTGTTGGCCAAGATTTTCGGTTAAGATTTTTCTAACTGTTTCTGTATAAATGTTTACTGGGTTTGCTATACTTCTCATAGTCAGTCACAATTCTGACCCACAATTCAATGAATTTTTGCAATGTTTTTTTGAGTTCCACTTGTTACTGACCTGTTCCACTTGTTGCTCTGACCTCTCTTCATCAGTGATACTTTCTCTCCTCTCAGAAAAATGTTTAATTTATTTGTGCATGGACATTTTCTTCATGTCATTACACCATAAATTTAGACTAATCCATCCCCAATTTCCCTTCCACTTCCACTTTTGCCAACTTTCACAAGAAATTTATGAATGTTCATTGTTCTAATTCAATCTCCAACATTCTGCTGACAGCACACAAAAACATATAACAGTAATGAATACTCCTCAGCAAGACACTGCCACATGTCAACATGAACACAACTGTAAGACACTGATATACCAAGGTTATGAAACTTTACTGAGTTGTTTGTACAGTGTTCCCAACATAAGTGCATGGTGGCAAGTTTGCAAACTTAATTGTCATACCTCATATTGATATAATGGGATAGCATTCCGTGACAAAAAGAAACAAACTGCTGACACATGCAATAACATGGATGACTTTCAAATGCATTATACTAAGAGATAGAAGGAGGATTCAGATGACTATGTGCTATATGATTCCACTTTTGTGACATTTGGAAAAGGTTAAATGGTAGAAATAGAGAACAGATAAGTGATTGTCAGCAGCTTGGCCTGTGGAGAGTGGTCATTACAGGAGGGCATGAGGGATTTGAGGAGTGATAAAAGTGTTCTGCATCTTCACTATGGTAGTTACATAACTCATGCATTTCTCAAAACTTGTAGTACTATACATGAAAAAAATAATTTTATGGTATATAAAATGTTCCTTAATTTAAAAAACCTACTGTATAGGGTTTGGATTAATAAAACCATAGAATCCTTTAAAAAAAGTATTCTGGGAAAATATCCCACTTTGGATAGGAGGGTCAGGAGAAGCCTCTCTACATTGTCACCAGCATTTGGTATTACCAGCCTTTGTTGTTGTTGTTGTTAGTTAAAGTCCCTCTTACAATTGTGTTTTGCCCCCAAAATGTGTGGCATACACCAAGACCCCACTCCCCTGGCTCCTTCCCTCGCCTTTTTTTTTTTAACTGTAACAATTCTGACAGGTGTAGTGGTCACGTCTCATTGTGCTATTCAATTATCCTTTGGCTAATAAGTAATGATGTTGAGTATCTTTTCATGTGTGTAGCTGAATGGTGAAGGAAATATTTAACCGAAAGGTGAAGAAATAGCTAGAAGAGTAAGCCTGCAGTAGGAAAGAGTTTGGAACATGGCAGGAAAGTTCAGAAGGTCAGGAGTGCTTATTTCTAATAGCTTCCATATAGTAATTGCTTATCATGTACTAGGCCAGCAGTTCTCAACCTGTGGGTTGAGACCCACAGGAACTGTATTCAAGGGCTGCGGCATTAGGAAGGTTGAGCAGCCACTGTACTAGGCTCTGTGTTACTGTCTATGCATACAGAATTTTATTGACTCCTCTCAATAAACCAATGAGATGGCTATTGTTAGTTTCTCTTTATAGGAAAAGGAAGTCAAGGCTTTAAAAAAGTTAATTAATTTATCCAAGAACTTGGGAATGACTCCAAAGCCCCATTCTCTTTATACCAGTGACTAGATGAGTAACAATGTTATCTTTTGGTTTCGTCTTGAAACTTTCCATTTAAATTCAGAGACACAAGGCCACAACAAGTAAAGCAAAAAGACAACCTTCAGAATGGGAAATGATATTTACATGTTACAAGTCTGATAAAGAATTGATAACTAGAATCTACAGAGAAGTCAAATTAACCAACAAAAAAACAGCAAACATCCCATCTACCACTGGGCAAGCGATATGAACAAAATCTTCTCTGCGAAAGACAGAGAAATGGCTAATAAACATTTGAAAGAATGCTCATGTTCCTGATTGTCTGAGAAATGCAAATCAAACCCCCCCAGAGATATCCCCTAACCCCAGTGAGAATGGCCCACATCACAAAGTCTCAAAGCTGCAGATGCTGGCATGGATGTGGAGAGAAGGGAACACTTCTACACTACCAGTGGGACTGCAAACTAATACAACCTCTTTGGAAGGAAGTATGGAGAATCCTCAAGGAACTCAAATTAGACCTCCCATTCAATCTCACAATCCCACTTGTAAGCATCTACCTAGAAGAA
Source organism: Perodicticus potto (assembly GCA_963574655.1). NCBI lineage: Eukaryota > Metazoa > Chordata > Mammalia > Primates > Lorisidae > Perodicticus > Perodicticus potto. The sequence goes on from CAUYRH010074610.1 coordinate 10,460, forward strand.
AAAAAATCATTTTATCATAAGGACATTTGCACTAGATTGTTTATTGCAGCTCAATTTGCAATTGCCAAAATGTGGAAACAACCTAAATGCCCACCTATCCAGAAATGGATTAACAAGCTGTGGTATGTCTATACCATGGAATACCATTCAGCCATTAAAAAGATGGAGACTTTACATCTTTCGTATTAACCTGGATGGAGGTGGAACATATTCTTCTAGTAAAGCATCACAAGAATGGAGAAGCAAAAATCCAATGTACCCAATTCTAATATGAACACAGTAGATGAGCTAACACAAGAGATGGGGTAGGGAATGAGGTAGGGGGGAGAGGGGATGGGGAGTCACAGTATATGTCATACCTCTTGGGGGCAGGACACAAGTATAAGGGGGACCTTATCTAACAAATGCAATCAGTGTAACCTAATTCTTTGTACCCCCAATGAATCCCAAATACTTAAAAAAAAGATGGAAACTTTACTTCTTGTGTATTAACCTGGATGGAGTTAAAACATATTCTTCTTAGTAAAGTATCACAGGAATGGAGAAACAAGAATTAACTATATAGTTAATTCTGATATGAAGCCAGCAGACAATCTAATGCATGCCCACATAAGAGAAAAACTCAAATTAATTCAAGGTAGCAGGTGGGGGAGTAGGGAGAGGGGATAAGGGAGGGGGATAGGTTTGCTCCCACTTAATGGGCACAATGTTAGGGTGTATGGCACACCTCTTGGGGCAGGATACAATTACAAGAGAGACTCTACCTAACAAATGCAAACATTGTAACCTAATTCTTTGTACCCTCAAATTAACCTGAAACAACAATAAAAATAAATAAATAAATTCGGAGACACATTAGCAAACCTACCTTACGTTTTTTTCCATGCCATGCTAGTTGGTTTGGACAATAATGATAATGATAATAATTATCCCTTTGATAATTATTAACACCGATTCAAAGAAAGAGTATGTGAGAGAAATCCTTGAGAAAAGAGAGAGCAAAGATGCAGGTAACTTTGATTTAAGCTTTGAGATATCATGACATTAACGTCTACTCTTGAGACCTTATCTCCCAGAATCCAGAGTTTCATGGGTATTTGAAGTTATGAAACTTTCCACTAGTTTCTGACCAATCCCAACATCCTACAATTACCTCTTCACTGTGTTTTCTGTGACGTTTATTTTTCGTATAATACTGTTAATTTTCTCCAGCCAGCCTATGTGATCAGTTCCAAGTTCTTGCACCTGCAAGTCCATCTTTGTATTCCAGTAGTTCAGCCTGAAGAACATGCTCGGTGGACACCTGCAGAAATGTTAGGATCAGTTGCGAGGTAGAAAATGGGGCACATCTTACATAGCCTTGTCCTTCCTGTCCAAGGAAGTTCTTGTCCTTTGATGGCAAGTTGGCCTTTTTAGTCATTTCCTATCAGTAAAATGGGCCAATGGGCATTTAGGCCCCAAGGAAAAAAGATCGGGCATTTATTCAATGTCTAGTAGTAAAAGATCTTTGAGGCTGGGCAGGGTAGCTCTTTCCTATAATTCTACCACTTTGGGAGGTCGAGGCAGGTGGATTGCTCTAGCACCGAAGTTGGAGACCAACTTGAGCAAGAGTGAGATCCTGTCTCTACTAAAAATAGAAAAAAAAAAAAAAAAAGGAAAAGAAAACAACTAGCCAGGTGTTGCTACAGTGACTTGGGAGGTTGAGCAAGAGTATTGCTCAGTCCAAGACTTTGAGGTTGCTGTGAGCTATGATGCCACAGCACTCTACTCAGGGACTCTGTCTCAAAAAGTAAAAAATAAAAGATCTTTGAAAGGCTAGATAAAACAAAGCATACATTTTAGTTAGTAAAAAACATATATATTTTTTCATTTCCCTGCATAGAATAATAAATGTTAAATATTGATATCAGGATAGTGGTTACATCATGGTGGGGGAGGAAAGGTAGACAATAGGGAAAGAAACCACCGAGTATTAACTATATACACATTCACACGTGTGTATGTGTGAATGTGTATATATATGTTTTTGAGACACTCACTCTGACAACTGTGCCAGAGAGCTAGAGTGAAATGCCTTCATCATAGCTTACAGTACCTGAGCTCAAGCAATCCTCCTGCCTTAGCCTCCTGAGCAGCTGGGACTACAGGCACACACCACTATGCCCAGCTAATTTTTCTACTTTTTTGGGTAGAGATTGGGTCTTGTTGTTCAGGCTGGTCTCAGATTCCTGGGATCAAGTGATCCTCCTGCTTCAGCCTCCCAAAGTATTAGGATTACAGGTGTGAGTCACCACATCTGACCTCACAACATACTTCTAATGATAATCACAATTTTTCATATTTAGAAAATGATGGGAGGGTTGATATGTGTATTAATTTCAGACTCCAAATAAAAATTCGCAAAGAGAACTCCATGCTGGGTCCTTAGAAACGTCCTTACTTTGCATTCTGGCTGGAACATGTAGTTACCTATGCACATGGGTGCTTTATGGTTCAAGACATACGTTGATTTTAAATATTCCAAGCTTTCCCTAAGTCTGCTACTTAAATTTCATTGTTCCCTTCACACACATTATCAGATGCTCTCTCTTGCATGTGTCACGGCTTACAATTCAGGGATGTTCTCCTCTGAAAACTGCACAGATGTAGACACTGGGGGTTCCTCACGAGCATCTGTTTCCTGTTCGTCCTGTTCACTCTGTGGGTCCTGGCTGTCCTCGGCCTCCTGCTCCAGTGTATCCTGATAAAGAGGAAGGAAGCAAAGCAGAACAAAAGGGTTATCCCAAGAGGCGGTGGTTCCTCTAGCCCTACACAAACCTCCTTTTCTGGGAGCAGTACATAGTCCTCTCTGAGACCAGAAGCCTCTCATGCCTTTGTAAGGTAAGTACACATGTCCTTCCGCTCTGCTTACAGGGAAGGCTGGGTCAGGGGCATGTAGAATACCGGCATCCACACGCAGAGTTCTTTCCATTGCTGGCAAGTAATAGAAACCCACCTGAGCATGGACTCCCAAATTCCACTTAAATGACTGTTTTGGTCTCCTTAAAAAAAATCAATATCATGGGAAAGAAAAGATACATTGTATGGAAATAGTTTGGATGCTGGTTTAAAAAATAGGATTACAAAAGATATTTGGAGACAAACGAAGAAATTAGAAGATTTAGAGAATTGAGGACATTATGTAATTATTGCTAATTTTCCTAAATGTGAAAGTATTTTGGTTATGTGGAAGAAAGTATTTTTAGAGAAACTTTCTGAAGTAAACAGGGATGACGTGTCTTTGACCTACTTTTAAATGGTTCCAAAAATTCCATCTATTTATGTACAAGGGTGGTCATAAAGTCGCAAATTTTTATTTGGAGCTTGAAATTAATACATATATCAATGCTCCCATCATTTTCTAAATATGAAAAGTTATCATTAGAAGTATATTGTGAAGTCAGACATGGTAGCTTACTCCTGTAATAGACATCTATTTTATTATTATATTATTATTATTTTGAATCAGAGTCTCAAGCTGCCACCCTCGGTAGAGTACCATGGTGTCACAGTTCACAGCAACCTCCAACTCTTGGGCTCAAATGATCCGCTTGCCTCAGTTTTTCTATTTTTAGTAGAGACAGGGTCTCGCTTTTGTTCAGGCTGGTCACAAACTCGTGAGCTCAAACAATCCACCTGCTTTGGGCTCCCAGAGTGCTAGGATTACAAGCGTGAGTCACTGCACCTAGACGGGACAACTATTTTAAATTGCCACAAACTTTATGGATATCCTGTATATAAAGATAAAGCTAATGTGACAAATGTTAAAGATTTTAAAATCTAAGTATGGGAATAGGATCTATCATTATATAATTCTTTTATGTTTTCTTTTTGCTTATATTTCTTCATATCAAAGAGTTTGGGGGGAAAGCCTATTCCACAAGTTTGATCAACAATGTTTATTTCTGTTTCTTTATTCTTTGTCTTGTCCTAGAAAAACATTCAAGGCATTTTCCAGCATTTCAATTCTGTGCATGTAAAAATTGACAATGATTTATCTTCAAACTTTTTTTAGTTAACTACATTGTGAAATATTTCTTCTGTCCTTTGAAGAAGTTTGATCTAAAATTCCTATATTTCAGCAGAAATTTTTTTTTTTTTTGAGACAGAGTCTCACTATGTTACCCATGGATAGAGTGCTGTGGTATCACAGCTCACAGCAACCTCAAATTCTTAGGCATAAGCGATTCTCTTGCCTCAGCCTTCCAAGTAGCTGGGACTACAGGCACCCGCCACAACACCTGGCTGTTTTTTTGTTGTGGTTGTCATTGTTGTTTAGCAGGCCCAGGCCGGGTTCGAACCCGCCAGCCCCAGTAATGTGGCCAGTGCCTTAACCACTGAGCTACAGAAGCCGAGCCCAGCAGAACTATTTTTAAGCTAGAAGGAAAAATATTTGAGTAGGGAGAAGAGGATCAGTCTCTCTCTGAAATGTCTGCATAAACTACTGGCCAAGACAATACGAATAACATTCACATAACTCTTTAAAAATTGCTTTCATGTGTATTATTTATTTTCATTCTCATAGACTTAGACGTGAGTAGGATAAAGGCAGGTATTGGAATCTGTGGCCTGTTCATATTCAGTGATTTGCCCGTGGTCAGAGAGCATGTAGAGGGTCAATTGGTAACCTCCAAAAAGAAATATGCCATGTTCTAATACGTACTAGGACCCTCTCTGGTATTGCTATTTCAAAAGTCTTTGCAGATGTAACTAAGTAAAGGATCTTGAATTAAGATCATCTTAGAGTATCTGGATGGGTTCTAAGTGCAAGGATGACTATCCCAGTGAGAGACAGAAGAGGAAAAGACACAGAGAGAAGATGACTATGTGAAGACAGAAGAACAGACTGGAGATATGCAGCCACAGGCCGGTGAAGCCTGGAGCTCCAGGAGCTGGAAAAGGAAGCATTCTCCCCTAGAGACTGAATTAAGGGTCAACAGAAGAATTCTACTGGAAGGCCATCTGCTAGCAGGGAGTGATTTAACCTGTGGTGATTTGTTATAAGGTGACAAATGTCATGGTTATTTCATAAATCCCCCAAGATAAAAAATAACATATAATTCGCCCCCTCCTTTTTCTTTGGCCCAGGTTTGAACCCGCCACCTCCGGTATATGGATCTGGTGCCCTACTCCTTGAGCCACAGGCGCCGCCCTAATCCTCCCCTTTTTTTTGCATGGGAAGGCTGGCAAGTCCCTCGTGTTGTAACTGCAACATCCGGTGGAAACAACGCCAGCCTCCACCTCTCTCGTGGTGTCTAGCCCTGAAGTCCCACACCCGTAGAAGGAAACCCTCAGACATTTTTCTTACAACTTTGAGATAGCAAATGTGAAGCCCCCTTCTTCACCCACTATGCCATCTAAGTGTCTCTCTTACCCAGTTTTTAGTGTCCGCCTTGTGAAGGAAGTCAGTTTGAGAGTTTTCAGAGAACGCATTGTCCTCATCATCCAATCTGCCCAAGACATGGTTCGTTCTGGTAATTTCCTTTCGTGAACTGCAAGGCACACAACCCAGAGCCTGTTATTATGAAGCATAGGCCTGCGTGTTTCTAAAGGGAGAACGCTGAGCTATTTCCCAGCCCCGAGCACCTGCTGTCCTTGTACTGAGTTCATTCTGGGTGAATAACACCTCACATAGCGTATGGCACAAAATAGGAATAGAAGGGCTGGGGAAAAAAATTTGGCTGAATCTTATTAAGAGTGAGATTCCAAATCCCAAAGCCATTACAACTGTGCGCATATGTATGTATAAATGTGTGTGCAAAATAAATAAATTTTTAAAATCCTGTTTTAAAAAAGTAGAGTTTACAAAGATCATATGGTTCAAACTAATGGGCAGGGTAAGTCTACAGTACTCTCCTGATCTCCAGCCTGTACTGTGCTTCCTACAACATTTACTAGTTTCTTTATTTTTCCACCAAGATTTTATGCATAAATGAGCAGATATGTGTATGTATATACCTTTTAAATATTAAATGGGAGCATAGGGACACACTATTCTGTACTTTGGATTTCATTTTTAGCAACATGTCTTGGAGTCTGTTTCACGTTAGTAAATACAGAGCTGCCTCATTTTTAAAATGGTATGTGGTGTTCCATCATGGGGCTGCACGATAATTTTCTGACCAGTTTTTTATGAACGACTATGTCGTGTTTCTAATCATTTGTTACTATCATATAAACAATGCTGGACTGAATACCCTTATGCATTGGTATGTTTTTGTCACGTACATGTACAAGTATATCTACTGGTCAACCGTAAGACTATAATTGTTAGGTCAATGGATATATATACTACAAATTTTGATAGATTATTTTTTACCAAAGTATGCTTTTTTCCAGATTAACATGCCCTTTAAAAAAGATGCTTAGATTTAGAAACATCGATGCTTGTTTCATAGTCAGTGACTCATCAACCTTTGGTAGCAAGTATATCAGAACTGATAATAAATTTCAGAAATGGAGATGAACTCTGAATCTCTGGTAGACTCATGTAAGACTCCACATGTTAAAGATAAAACAAAGATAAAGATAAAACAAATCTTTGTATCCCTTTTTGTCATTTTGGATGCATACTTAACACTGAATTTATGATGTGCCAGATAGTGAAGCACTAAAGTATGCTTTGAAGAAATTGAATCAATTTATACTTCCAGCAAAAATGGTGAAGAGTGCCTGTTTTCCCACTCCTTTCCTGAAACCACGTATTAAAGTTTTTGTTCTTTACCAATCTGGCACATTTAAACTGGTATCTCATTTTAGTTTTGGTCTTATTTCATGGGTAAGGTTGTTGAATATCTCCTTTGTGTTTCTTTTTCTATAATGATTGTGTCGATATCCTTTGCCTACGCCCTGTTAGACTGTTGTTATTTTGCTGGAGTGCATTACGTATACACTCATGCCCACTTTTTCTCTCTCTCTCTCACATACTTTTGAATGAGTCACAGTGAGTATGTGATATAGGTCCATAGCAGTAGTTTCCAGTCTGTGGGGCTTGAACTCTGAGTTTGGAGGTCTTGGTGGGGGTGGTCACTTCACATCTATTCTGCACAGGGAGGGACCCTGGAATCTATGCACATTCCTACAGACTGAATAAATGTTGCTGGTATAAGTAAATACTGCTCAGAGTTTCCAAATGCATGTGCTACTGTCTTCAGCAAATGATAAATGCATTTAAGAACATCTCTGATTTCCTAATAGCTTTCTTAACATATGAGGGGTTCTTGGAAAATCTTTTATTTTAAAAATGTTTCTCCTAAACCCTAACTGCCCCCTTCTATCATCACCCGATTCAGCAGGAAGCAGTTAGATTGAGTCTTCGCCCCTTTTCCCTAACAGCAGTTGGGGTTTCTACTCAGAGAGGGAGAATTGATGCAGGACATCTGGCACCCTAGCCAGCTCAGTGGAGCCGGCGGACCTGCCGCCTCCTCCTTGGTGGTGTTG
>CAUYRH010074615.1:0-18469 GCA_963574655.1 Perodicticus potto
TTATGTGAAAACATTTGTGTTCTGCATTTAGTAGGTTTCACCTGTCCCTTCTAAGATGCGTAGTCCGATTTTTTGAAAATGCCCCTTATGTTTTTAGAATTCAGGATCCACTCAACATTCATGTCTTGAATTTGGTTGGTATTTTCCTGGTCTCTTTTCATCTAGAATAGTCTTAGGCTGCCTTTTTCTTGTTTTCCGCATGGACTTGTTTTGAAGAATTTGGGCCAGGTGACTTATAGAATGTCCCATATTTGTCGGATTAAGTTGTCATTGTCAGATTAAAGTTTAAACACTTTCGTTTAAAACATTAAAAATTAGATTCTCAAGCTCAGTGCACTGAAAAAACCTAGAAGGAATGAACCCCAATGGCAACAAGTACACTGAGCACCTTCACGTTGGTTTCTCAATATAATTTCCCACCAGAAAGAACCAGGGCTCCTTGGAGAAATGGCAGATTCCAGCCCTAGGGCAGGTAAAATATTAAGTGCTCAAAGCAGTAGGGGAGGAGAAAGAGAAAAGGACAGGAAGAGGGGGAAGAAAGAGTCAAAAAAGGGAAAGCTAGTGGGTAGAGAAGGCTGGTTTAAATGTATGTGGAAGAACTGAATTAGAAAATGACCATTTTGCAACACCAACATGTTAATGAGGTAGGTACTGACTGTCAGTTGATGCTAATCCATTGGGTTAAAGACTGTGGGGAAACCTGACAGTCACACATTCTCAGAGTTTTACCCCATAGCTTACTTCGTAATTACAGAGGGAAAATGGTGTCTATATAATAAATCTGGAAGATACCACCTTCACCAAGTGATTAATTCAGCTTCATCAATAATGTTCAAACTGACATCATGGGTCTCCAGGATGGTCAATGCACCAGGAAGAACATGATACAATAAATGTAGCATTTGCTCAGCGTCCTAGCACATGCACCAAGGCTGGAAGTTTCAAATCCAGCCTGGGCCTGCTAAACAACAATTACAACTGCAACCAAAGAATAGCTGGGCGTTGTGGCAGGCGCCTGTAGTCCCAGCTACTTGGGAGGCTGAGGCAGGAGAATCGCTTAAAGACCAAGAATCGGAGGTTGCTATGAGCTGTGAAGCTATGGCACTCTACCAAGGGTGACATAGTGAGACTCTGTCTGAAGAAAAAAAAAAAGGTAGCACTCATGCTAAAACTCCTGAATCGAATCATGAAGAAAGAAACAAATAGAGACTATGAGACATTTTATGAAACAACCAGTTTGAGTTTAAAAAAAAAATTTGGGTGGTGCCTGTGACTCAGCGAGTAGGGCGCCAGCCCCATATACCAAAGGTGGCGGGTTCAAACCCAGCCTCAGCCGAACTGCAAAACAAAAAAATAGCCGGGTGTTGTAGCGGGCGCCTGTAGTCCCAGCTACTTGGGAGGCTGAGGCAAGAGAATCGCCTAAGCCCAGAAGTTGGAGGTTGCTGTGAGCTGTGATGCCACGGCACTCAGGGCGATAAAGTGAGACTCTGTCTCTGCAAAAAAAAAGAAAAATTGTGTCCTCAAAGAAAAAAAACAAATAAATAAAAACCTAGGCAGACTAATCTAGACTAAAAGAGATGAGTGGTAGGACAACAGATACAATGCGTGCTTTGATCCCTTCCTTGCCTCCAAATAAATTCCCATAAGGACATTTTGAGGACAAGTAGAAAAATCTAAACATGGACCATATATTAGATAATATTATTATATCACTGTTAAATTTTTTAGATGCAGTAATTATATTATGGTTGTTATGTAAGAGAATGTAATCGCCTTAGGAGATTCATACAACATATTAGGGTGAAGTATCACTGTGTCTGCAAATTATTTTCAAGTGCTTCCACAAAAAATGTGTGTGTGTAGGTAGATGAGGGGGAAAGAGAGAAGGAGAGAAGAAACAAATCTGGTGAAATATGAACAGCTGGAGAATCTAGATAAAGGCTGGGTGATGCGCACTGTCCTTCCTGTCTTTTAATTTACTTTTGCAGTTTTAAAAATTTTCAAAATAAAAAATTGGAAGAAAATTTGGAGGAAAGACAGCATCATAAATAAAGCAGCTGATATTCCGTTTGCATTAAAAATGTCTACAACTAACCAAAATACAGTGCTTTCAATATATTTTTAAAAATCCATGAATTCATGATGCTACTTACGTAAGAGACAGAGATTGAGAGATTACCCCCCAAACAAAACAAACCCCAAGGTTCTCCTAGATGCTAGGCCTTGTGCTGGGTTCCGGGGTCCTGACTACACAGCACCTGCTGTCCCATCTGCACAGACTGGCAATGAACGAGCACTTGAGCATGCTGCAGGGCAGGTGGAGCTGAGGCAGGTCTTGGAAAGGCTTCCCGAAGAAGCCTGATGCTGAGAAGTGGCTAAAAATCCCCTTTGGTGGCTCGGCGCCTGTGGCTCAGCGGGCTAAGGCACCAGCCACGTACACCTGAGCTGGCGGGTTCAAATCCAGCCTGGACCCGCCAAACAACAATGACGGCTGCAACCAAAAAATGGCTGGGCATTGTGGCGGGCGCCTGCAGTCCCAGCTACTTGGGAGGCAGAGGCAAGAGACTCGCTTGAGCCCAGGAATTGGAGGTTGCTGTGAGCTGTGATGCCACAGCACTCTATCCAGGGTGACAGCTTGAGGCTCTATCTCAAAAAAAAAAAAAAAAATCCCCTTTGGTTAGTGTGGACTGGAGGTCTGGGCCAGAGCTGCTTTGCTGTGCCAAAGGTCCATGAACCCATTTCTGTGGGAATGAGCCTGGAGTTTCAGACACCCAGCATGAGAAGAGTCCTTCCCAGACACATTCAAAGCCAACATGCCACATCTTAGAAGTAGCCAGGACAGTGCTAGGAAATAGTCTGTGTGGGAACTTGGGGAAAATCAAGAAAGTTATCCTTATATAAGCAGTTGGGCATAGTGCTTAAATTGTTATCTAATCTAGGATTGTTTTTCTCAAGTCGAGCCCTTCCCACTCCCACTATATAAGCTTCAATCTCCACATCATGGAAATAATAAATAATTTAATCTTCTTAGTAAACCGATTCAAAGTGAAAGCCTTCTGTATAATGTAGACTCTGCTCTATTAAAAAAAAATCAACTCATTCATTATACAACCACACAGAGGAGAACTATAAGTACTATACTTGAAACACTTAGCATACTTATTGATTTTCACCAACAACCAATCCATCTATTTTCTGAGTTCAAAGGAACCATTTATTTTTCATACACATCAAGTTACTAGATGAGTAATAAGTATACAAGTGATGTGTGTGTGTGTGCGCGTGCGTAGGTGTGCATGGGTCATGAATGATGCACGAGGAGAATACAGCCTGTGTCAAGAGGCACGTGTTGCCCTGGGGCCTCTATAGATGGCTGGAAGCTCCTTGCTGGCACAGGCTAAGGAGGAGCCACAGAGGCTGGGGGTCTGGAACCTCCAGGGCTCCTTCCTGGAGAGCCCACTCCTGGGGGCCTTCGGTGGCCATCACCCTGTGGTCACAGAAGGGAACGGGGTCAGACTCTCCTCTCTGGGAATCTCATTTTCCTCAGTCTAAAGACAGGTCTAATCAGGACGATGCCTGTTCCTCCCTCTCCTGAGTATTGATGTGAGGGTTACATGAGATTGAACAATGGGCACGTGGCCCAGTGGTTGCAAGTAGGGCCTCTGGACCCCTTAAGACTGGCAATCCTTTGGTGAGACACTCAACTTCTCTATCTGTTTCCTCATCTCTGAAACAAGAAGAATGATAGTGTCCACCTCATAGGGTTGGCATGTGGAGGGAATGAGTTAATTTATGCACAGCCTGGCCCATGGAAAAGGCATGGTGGTGCAGGCCGGTAGAATTACAAACTGTTTTAGGGACACAGGCGCTCCAGGTGTGTCCATTCACAATTTCTGAGTGCCCACATAGTGCCAGATTCACTGCAAGGCCCGTGGGGCACAGCTAAGGCTCCGATGGGCAAGGATAGTCCCAGCCCTGAAGAAGTTCTGTTTAGTGGGTGACAATGAAACCTCCTCAGAGATTGTAACATAAGCGAGGGGATGGGTATCACCCCCAGCTGGGACCAGAGTTGGGGAAGGCTTCCTGGAGGAGGAGGTGACACTTGAAGATCAGAAAATCCGGAGGACTCAGCCAAGTGAGGAGGGGGAGCAGAGAGGGCATGGAGCAATGGAAAGAGTATGGGCAGAGGCTCCTGAGCTGCAGGGAGCAAGCTCTGTCCCTTAGCATGAGGGGAAGGGACTTGACGGGGAGCCTGCCAGAAAGGCTGGCACCACAGCTCTGCTCCTACCTGGGTGACCTTACACAGACCACCTAACTTGCTGGGCCTCGCTTCCCACAGAAGAAGGTGTTCTCTCCCTGGAGGGCTGGGGTGGATCAAGAGACATCCAAGGTGATGAGCTGGCACAGTGGCAAAGCCTATTCCTCTATTATGAGCATTATATGCACAAGTGGCCCTGGCCGCTCACCACCCGCTTGGCTCTTCTCACAGGGCATAGGAATGCACGGGGCGTCCAGCCTTAGGGACCAGGGAAATCATATGTGAGGGCCCCAGAGAGATGACAGCAGGTTAAGGTGGGCAGCAGGGGATGAAAACAGGACACGGTCTAGTTTATCAAGCCCTTTGCAATAGGAAGCCCCTAAGGCCACACAGCTATTCCCAGAAGCTACTCCCAGATGCCAAGACTCTGCCTCTACCTGAGATGGTAGACCAGTAGGCAGCTGGGCACCTGTGTCCCAGAGTGGAAGCCCTCAGGAGGGAGAAGGAGTGAGAAGAACCCTTGCCCCAGGGTCAGTATGATACAACCGCCAAGTCAGAGAGGAGGCTGGGAGAGGCTGGGTGATCTGCCCGCAGTCACCAGCTGGTAAAAAGCCTGGGTGTGAACCTCAGCCCACCTGCCCCCAACTCTATGTGCACCTGGTATTACTGGTGTGTTAGCCTCTCTCCCCTCTGGGGAGAAGATGTTCTGGCCCCTGGGATGTTCTGGTCTGTGGTGTGTATAAAGCCACCCAGCGGCCGTCAGCAGGGCCAGGGTAGGAAGGCAGGTCTCCTCACGCCAGGCCCAGTGCCCTGTCCGTTGCTTTTTCATCAGAGCCACAGGAGCCCTCTGTGTGTTCCTGGCCAGTATGGGGTGGGGGTCTTGTTGGCTGACAGAGACTCCTGGGTCAGACTGTCCCACTCTGCAGTTTGACAAGCACCCATGATGCCGATGGCAGGGATGTCCAGGGTCAGCGGCGGACGTGAGTACACCTGTGTTTTCACACCGACATTCTGAAAGTGGATCCTCAAGGCTGAATCAGGTGTTTCCCTTAAGACAACTCCTCAAGAACCTCTCTCAAGACCCTTCCCCACCGCTGACACCTCTCCTCAGAGGCCCCAGGTAATGCAGGGGGGAGGCACTTGACAGCAGCAAGGACTATCTATAGGAGCGCGTTAGGATTCAGATCCAGGCCTGAAGTTTGGGGCAGAGCTCGGGAGTCTGCATTTCTCAAACACTCTGCTGTGGCGTGAACGGCAGTGTTCCCCAAGCTTCCCTGACATGGAGAACGTCCCAGGGCACTTGTTAAAACCCAGCTTCCCAGGATCTTTCCCTGCAGATGCCGATCAAGTGCACCTGGGACTCTGATGTGTAAGATCCTGACCGTCCCACTCTGTCTCCCCCAACAGTCCCCGCCATCAAACAAAAATGCTCAGACGGACAAGGACTGTCCTGGCCCCGAACAAGTTGTTTGGTGGGTGACAATGAAACCTCCTCACAGACTGTACCATATTGAGAATGAGTTGCCTGGGCCGCCCCCACACGTACAGCCTGACCCCCCTCTTAACATCCCCTCCATGAGCCACCCAGGCTGCGCTTGGGATGGGAAGGGTCCTCTCCCTAAGTCAGGCTTCTCAGTTACCGAGCATTAGAACCACTCAGGGTACCCAGAGCCGGGGAGGCTGACTGACACGTCTTGATTTGCCTGGGACTTTCCTGGTTATAATACCGATCCTGGCACAGCTTCAGTCCCAGGCAAACAAGGGTGGGCTTTTGTATAGTATTTCAGCAAGTTCTCAGCCGATCATGATGGCCACAAAAGCTTAAGAGCCACAGCTGTACAGAGTTCACTGCAGTGAAATTTCCTCAAGAGGTTAGTAACCTTCACTCATGAATTGCAGGAATAATGTTTAAAGAGTAACATTAAGTGCCTGCTGGTGCCCAGCACCAGGTCCCACACTTATCATTTCTCCCCCACACCACAACCCTACTAGGTTAGTATTATCCCCATTTCTCATATTTGTCACCCGGAGGGAGTTCGTTTCCTAATTCCCTCTCCAGTTTCCTCCAGACTCAACCTGTAATTCTAGACTCAACTTCATGTAACCTGTGGTTGTGCTGATTACTAGCAGCACCAGCCATACCGTAAGTAGCGCGAGTGATTTATTTATTTAGAATGAATTATTTACACCCTGCATATTCCCAGAAAGGGGTTGACACACTGGGAGTGAAAGCATAAACAATGAGGCTGTCAGAGTTATACACTGGGAACTGATATTACTTTGGAGACCATGGTCTTGAATTAAAAATGGGGGTCAGAACCTTGAATTGAATCTTTCACCAGATCGACAGGAAAGATGTGGGGTGGGTGCTTGGCAGGAGTGAGATCCACCAAGCCCCGGAGAACTCCCTGCCCTTCCTTAACCCTCCTCTGCTTCTCCCAAAATGCAGCAAAAAAGAAAAAGAACTTGTGTGCCCTCTAACAGCTGTGGAAAGGCTTATTTCGCCTTTCCTGCAAGTCCTCTATTTTAGGACTGATTCTGTTCTGAATCACCCTGGTGGTCTGTGATGGTTCATTTCATCCATAAAACTTTGAATCTGGTGACAAATAGAGACCGATAAACCCCCAAGAACTCCCTGGCCAGGGCCTGGCTGGTGTCTCTGATCCCAAAGGCATCAGCCTCAGCTCCACCTTCCCTGTCCCACCTTAACCTCTCGTTAGCCCCAAAAGAATGGCCAGCAGGATTAGCCCCATTACATAGATGGGTTCAGTGAGGCTCATGGATGACTTGCTGGTTTGTCCAAGTTTGCTTTCAGTGACAGACATCAAAGGAACCATTACCCAGAGCTTCTGAATCCCAGTCCTCTGTCTGGATCCTGCTCTACTGTCATGAGAGTGACAGTGTTGAGTGTGGATTTGCACTGGTGGGAGAACCCGGGGGTGTATACAGCAGGTGCTGCACTTGTTGAGTGAGAGAATAAGTGAATGACTATGAGCCTGAGTCCATGGGTGAATGAGTGAATGAATGAACGGGTGAGAAGACCTGTGGGTACTGCCAGGATTCATGCAAGCCAGGCTGGATGTGTGAGCTGTGTCTCCACCCTCCCACTGAGGGAATGGGGTTTGGATTGTGAAGGGCAGCTAGTCCCTCAGACCAGTGCAAAGCTGTGAAATGAATTTGCCCCCCGTCCCTCACACACATTACCCTAGGGAGGGGCCAGGCTCAAAGAGATGAATCCAACAGGGTCAGCATCCTTGGCTTGCCACAGTGTAATGAGGGAGGCAGAAATGGAGAGAATTATGACACTGGGGCAGAGATGGGGCTGAAAGGGGGTTACATGCATAAAACATGCCCAGAAGCTCAGGGGAGCCAGGAACTCACCAGCTAACTCAGGAGAGATAAGGGAAGTTTCTGCAAAAGAAATAATATTTGAGGCCAGCTCTTAAAGTGAGAGGACAGGGCAGGCTGCAGGCATGGGGACTGCTCAGGGGACAGCTGGAGGCTCCAAAGAGTGCCCTGCAGCTGAGCAGCCTCAAGGAATTTGGGGTGGCTGGAGCCAATGACTTGGGGCAAATGAGGTGGGAGGGACTGTGCCAGCCAACACGGTCTTGTTTGGCTGCTGCATGCACAAGCCCCTGTCTGCACCCTCTGGCTCTGCACGCAGCCTCTCCTGCCTGGTGGCCCTGTGTCCCTGGAATGACTTGGGCAAGCACCTCTGTTGCCATGGCCACCATTGGTCCTGCCTCAAGCCAACTCCTGTCTCCTTTGTCATGAAAGCTCTACTGAGAGCTCCTACTTCCTTCTAACTATTGTATCCCAACACAAAGCTGCCAAGCTTCCTCTTGCATCATGCAGGACTTTCTGCCACAGCATCTGAAGACACAGCCAGGAAGGATGGGCCAAAGGCCCTTGGCCCTTGGATCTCTCCCACCCTCTGCTTGGCCCACAGTGTGTGGCCTTAATACGGCTGCTTCTTCTCCTCCCCTCCTCTTTTTTTAAAATGAATCCAGAAGGTGGAAGCAGCTCATAGATTATTAATGTGCTAAATGGCCCGTCTGGAGACCAGCACCAAGAAATGGCTGGGGCCTGCCCTGGTTTCCTGGCCTCTATTCTTTCTTAGAGAGCAGTGGCAGCAAAGTGTCCAGCTGTGTCTAATCATACTGCCACCCCTAGGTAGTCTCCGGTGGAGACTGCGGGCTCCCTCATAGGCTCCCTGGCCAGGGCGTGGCAGACACGTGGCCAGGGATTCTGGCCTGCTAGGGTTTTGACTCGTGGGCACTTTGAGCATCTCTTTGGATAGAGCTGATTCCCGCCCCCATAGTTTCAGGGTCTGCGGTACCAGGGTAAATAACCCATAATGTCCACGCAAATTATCAAACCCCAACAGCCACAATCAGAGGTCTGTTCCTAGCCAAGGAGTCCTTCCTAGTCATTGTATCAGCAGCTACCATGTTATAGTTTATAAAAGTGCTTTCACTTGAAGAAAAAAGAAAAGACTTCAGGCTCAGCGCCTGTGGCTCAACGGGCGAAGGTGCCAGCTACGTACACCTGAGCTGGTGGGTTCGAATCCAGCCCAGGCCACCAAACAACAATGACGGCTGCAACCAAAAAATGGCTGGGCATTGTGGCGGGCACCTATAGTCCCAGCTACTTGGGAGGCGGAGGCAAGAGACTCGCTTGAACCCAGGAATTGGAGGTTGCTGTGAGCTGTGATGCCACAGCACTCTATCCAGGGTGACAGCTTGAGGCTATCTCAAAAAAAAAAAAAGACTTCATTGATCTCACATCTGCACAAAATAGAGAAGGCAGGTTTTCTCTGCCCATTTTACATAAAAGAAAAGGAGGTTGAGACAGAGAAAATAAGACCATGGCATACGCTGCAAAGCACTGGAGGATGAGCCACCAGCACCGAACCCGGTGCTGCTGACACTGTAAGAACTTCAGCGAGGCCCTGCTCTGCCGAGCCTCTGTTTCCCATCTGTACAGTGGGCACACTAGACCCAATGACTGCCAAGAACCCATGTGGGCTCTGCCATTCTGTGAATCTACCTCCAAATCTACAACCCACAGCTAAGTAAGAAGCAATCATTTGATTTCTCAGGCAACCTACTATTGAATAAAATAATCACTCAAAAAAATCAAGTTGGATCACAAAATTTCTATTCCCATGAGGCCAAATGACATGGATGGACAGTTTAGAGCAATGCCAGAATTCAGTAAATAGGAAAGGGCCTGATTTGGGAGTTTCCACTGATTTGTTTTTAAATGTCAAAAGCAGGCATGCTTCAGAATTTCCAGAAATCAAGTCCTGAATGTACTGGGACTCAGACCCAGCATGTCTACACAGAGAGTCGCCATCCTCCCGCCTGAATGTCCTCCTTGCCTCCACACCCTCACGAGAGCTTCTCCAAGGAGACAGCCCCATCGGACAAGCCGAAACGTTCCTTCCCAGGGAGGTCCTCGGGGAGTGCCAAGGCAGGGTGGGCTGCCGAGGGGAGGCTGGGGCTGGCGCCAGGAGAAATGCGTCTACAGTTTAATAATCTGCTGCCGTTGCCTTTTAAAGGACAGGCTCTGCGGGATACAGTTCTTGAGGATGTAGTGTTTGCGTCTTCCTATGAGCAGCCCTTTATCCCTTCAGTAATCTGACTTTATTTTCATCAGCTAGACTATTTCTGTCTGCAAGCTGAAGCAGCGATCATCTCGCTCCCGAGAAGGAAGGAGCTTGGTGCTGGTCTCTGAGGATGTCAAACCCCCTCTCGCCAGCATCTCTTGGACTTTTGCTGAGTTCTGCTTCCTCTTCTTGTTCAAGCTACCCTGTCTCCATCTTCCCCACCCAGCTCCAAATTCTCCTTTCTTTTTCCCTAAGCCCCATCCTTTCAAAAGGACAAACTAAACTGGTGGTAGAACTGTAGGGCTGCCCCTTAAAGTGCAAGGTAGGGTCAGAGGCAAGGAGCCTCAGATCTCTTGAGGACAGGATTCCGTGCGGGCCTAAGAAAACTGCACAGGAAACATAGCAGTTAGAAAACAGGGGTCCAGCGATGGGAAATGCGAGCTGAGGCTGAGCTAAAGGCCACATCAGGTCTCCCTGTTCCTCCCTCTAACAAGGGGCTGCTTCTGGAGCGCCCTTGGGTATTTTCAGGTCTGGCAAGCTCTGAAGATCTGTCCTCAGTCCTTAGGGGGTGAGCCCAGCCCTAGAGGGCAGGCATCTGGCTCTCTATCAGCAAAGGCTCCCTGAGCACCACTGCACACTGGTGCTGGACCTGTGTCAGGCCCGGGGCCAGGGCTGGGTGAGACAGCTCCAGGCCTGGGTGGGGCATGTGCAGGGCAGCAAATGCTCTGGGGGTCTG
This sequence comes from Perodicticus potto, assembly GCA_963574655.1. Taxonomy (NCBI): domain Eukaryota; kingdom Metazoa; phylum Chordata; class Mammalia; order Primates; family Lorisidae; genus Perodicticus; species Perodicticus potto. The sequence goes on from CAUYRH010074615.1 coordinate 10,606, forward strand.
GGGGATTCCAGGTGAGGGCGCACAGGGGAGGCAAAAAGGGGTGCTTCATGGAGGAAGGGGTATCCAAGCATGCCACAAAGGATGAGCACAGTCTTGCCAAGGAGGGAGACCACAGAGGCAGAGGGAGCAGCAAGCGGCAGGAAGGGCATGAAGTGGGCTGAGTAAGGTGATGGAGCCCCCACTGACACACTGTAGACGATGGCTTTACACCGGCAACACTGGGATATGTGTCACAGCACCATCCCCTTGGGACCTCCTCATGTCCTCTTCCCGACCCAGGTAGCATACATCAAAGTTCTGTGTACCAGCGGCATTTGGTAAAGAGCCCAGGTGTCTGGGAGACGAACAGGCCTCAGAGAGCACCTGGCCTGGCATGTCTCCATGGGGCAAGTTGCATCTCAGTCACCTGGGCAGCAGGTACTGAAGTGGCTGAGGCTGTGATGAGTGGGGCATACAGTCCATGTGGAAGTTAATGAATCTTCTAACCTAGACCTGCTTGGAGTGGAGCCCAGAATTTTGCATTGTTACTACGAGGACATCACCAGCCCCCATACGTGACTCTTCATAGTCTTAGAGCCCCAGCCTGGTCTATGCCTACTGAGTCTTCCCAGCAGCAGACCTGGCTGAAACTGGACTGCTCAGGGAACTGCAGGCCACAGACGACTCCTGACTTCACAGCCAGGCAGCCTGCTGTATGCTGGAAGCCCCAGGGGCAGGGCTTGCTGCCGGGGCTGGAGACCCTGCCCCCCTCTAACCTCAGCTATGGCTCCTGCTCCCCACCCTCCCCAGCTTGCATCAGAGAGGACCAGCCAATCTCCCAAAGACAGCAACACATCCCTAGAGGCCCAGGCTCCTCCTTCCTCCCCAGTGTCCTGTGTGTTCTCCAGCTGAACGTGTTCCATTCTCCAATGTCAACACCCTTCCCTGACGCATTCTCAGGTCATGCCCTGATCCCTCCCAGATCTGAGCCCTGCCACCTGGGGCAGGGTCTGACAAGGCCAGAAAGGGACAAAGCCACCCTCACTTGCACAGCAGACCCTGGACTCTGCAGGTCCTCATCTCTAGACGGAGGATCTGAGGTTCCTAGTGGCTACGTGACTCACATCATGACTAAAACAATATCAACTTCACAGCAACCATGAATCAAGAAGCCCAGTAAAAGGCAGAAGTTAAATTTAACCAATTTCAGCACCAGGGTGAATTTTCACCCCTCTGGTGTACAACTCCCTATTTTTATGGCACCAGGAAACAGAAACAACTGATTACACATTCTAGGCCATCTCTGTCCAGCAAGCACTCCCCCAAAGGGCAGTCAGAGCTCCTTTTCAATTATACAAATTACATGCATTTTCCCATTTGTGAAACTCTCTTTCACGGGCCAGTTTTGAATAAGTTAAGGGACTGATCAAATCCCTTGAGTGCCTGCAGACCCATCCATCTGCCCCTCCACCATCTCTGGAGGCAAACTCAGACTCCCTGAACTGGGGACTGGGGGTGGCTTGGAAGATCCACAGAGTCTGGCTCATAACAAATGGATCCATATTCCCTGGTTGGGAGGGTAGAAATGCAGGCTCCTAGGCTAGTCCCCCATCAGGATACAGATCTTTGCTCCTACATCCTCCTTGCCTGGCTCCACAAGGCTGGGAGAAATCCATTGTCCTCGGCGAATTCACCATTCTTCCCCAGAGTGCACCATACTGTTGCACACTGGCCAGTTCCCAGCCCCACAGTATCCCCCATCCACTTCCTGCTGGGGCCCTTGATTTGGCCCCACGGTCTAGTAGCAAATGCTGGGGCAGCAAAGCATCAGTGTCATCCCCCAAAGAGAGTGTGAAAGTGCAGAGTGGTTGTGGGGTGGAGGCTGAGCACAGGCATGTCCACGGCCCCCACCTTGCATGGTTGGGTCCAGGTGGCAACAGGCCCCGCCATGGGTGTCAGGCCCCCAGACTATCCCGTGCACTTTGCACAGTGCAGGACTCAGTGAGCCAGGCCTTGCACTAGGCACTGAGAACCAGGGGATGCAGAAAGTGGGGGGCTTCTTGCCTTCAGAAGCTCAGGGGTATAGGACATACTATTTTTCAAAGCACGTAGTTTACTGAATAACAGAGTACCTACACAATATAGAAGTGACTTGCAACAATATTTCTCAGCTTCCTTTTCACCATCAGTCTCCTAAGAAGCCCTTCTGGATATTTTTTCCTAACCTGGCCTGGCCCCTCATGAAATTGTAGTACCACAGACACACATATAACTGTTCATGTACTGTGTGTATATCTATGCTTTTTTTTTTTTTAAATAAGATTTTCTCCTCTCACCCAAGAACCAATTTTCACCCCATTAGAGGAGATATCACCCCTTGTTATACAGGAGGAAGGAATAAGTCACTTACTATCTGGGTAGGGAATGGAGACATAGAAGGAGAGAGATTAGGGAAGGCATCACAGAGGAAGCGAGGCCTATCCAGGGTTTTGAAGGATAAGCAAGAGTTCTTATCCTTCAAAGGGAAGGGTGTCAGTGTCAAGGGTTCCTTGCTGGGCAATGTCAGTCACCATGACAGCCAACCCCCCTGCTGGGCCTGGTGATCTTCACCTCCCACTAGATCTTGGCACTTCTCTGTCACACTAACTAAGAGCTGATTTGTGTAATCAATAGAATGCAGCAGAAGGAATGGTATGGAGTTTCCAGAGGTAGATCCTAAGAGTCTTTGCCCTCCACCTTGGCTTCCTGGCTGACTCCCAGTGGAGGAAGCTAGCTGCCATGCCATGAGGACACTTAAGCAGCCCCATGAACAAACTGCATGGAGAGGAAGCAGGTCCTTCAGCCCCAGCCAAGCCTTCAGCTCTTCTGTCTATCTGGACCTCAAACACTATGAAGCAGACGTAAGCCATTCTATGGGTCTACATGCCTGACCCATAAAAATAATGAAATAATAAATTTAAGCCACTGTTTTAAGGCACTAAATGTAGGGGTAATTTGCTACCCAGTTAATAAATAACCAATACAATCCCCAGTTCTTGACTTGTCAACCCCATGGGGGTGGAGGCCAGTCTTGCTCATGCTGAAGCCAGGAGTTTCCAACACCGTGCCTGTCCCCGCAGCTCCTCAGAGAATTCTGAGAGGCAGACTGCTCCAAGTGAGGCTGAGGAGCCAGAAGCTCTGGATTCCCCTCTGGGCAGGGGATTTCCTGGGCAAAATGTCCATCTGCAGATCCTTCTGCCCTTCCATCCCTGCCTCCTTCCATCCCTCTGACCATTTAGCTGCCATCTTAAGAAGTCTGTGAAATATGGGACACAGGGAAAAGCAGATGTAACCCACGCTCTTCAAGGAGCTCACAGCCCAGCCAGGGAGACCAACATGTGTAAACATGCCCCCCACATCTGCAAAACCCTAAGAGAGAGACAGGCAGAGCAGGATGGAGCTCCAGTGGAGGGCTACTCTGTTAGGAATAAACAGGGGGAAGGGATGAAAAGACTTTCTAGGGGGGCCTAATTTAGTAGCTCCCTAGTAGTAGTCAGGAAAGGCTTCCTGGAGGAGGCAGCATTTTAGGTGGGTCTCAAAGAATAAGTAGCACTTGAAACACTGGATGTAGTGAAATGGAATGTTTTATGTAGTGGGAACCATGTAAGAAAAGGTGGGAATGCAGGAAAGACCAGGAATGTCAAGTAATTGGGGTAGTCAACTTGAGGAGTGAGAAGAGACAGGGCAGAGCTAACGCTGAGTAACAGTCAGAGCTCTCTATGCGCCAGGCACAGCTCCAATCACTTTTCAACCTTTCAGTCCACACAACAACTCTGTGAAAGCAGTCCTGTTACTACTTGCATTGTTGAGGGAACTGAGGCTCAGAGGGGGAGCACCTTGCTCTGATGAGTCAGGAGGGTGCTCTTGGGTATTCAGGAAAGGAGCCTCAAGCCCAGATAAGCTAAGTGACTTGCCCGAGGTCTCACAGCTGTTTGGGGCAGGAGTGCCTGAGGCCAGCTCCCTCTGCACACTGAGCTGTGCCAGCTCCCAGGCGCGTGGTTAGGTTTGCACTGTAGCATGCTGAGCTGCTATTCTGGCCTCCTCTCCTGTTGCAACCTCCCACAATCAGTGTGGCCTGCTCCGGCCACAACAAATGACTCACGGTTCCCCAAGCCCACGCACTTTCCCACTTAGCGCTTTTGCACACCCAGTTTCCTCTGCAGCAGTGCTCTCCCCCATATCCCAGCTGTCCAATACCCTCTCCTCCTATAACACCTGCCCTGGGAAGCCTTCTGTGACCTGGGGCTGAGTGGGGGGCACTCCCCCTGGGCCCCCATTTCTCCCTCGTCACACCTTCCTCATCATGTCCCTCTTGGCTGTAGGCTTGGGCTCTACTCCTAGAACCCGACTCAGAGCAGGTCACCAGTCTATACAAGTGGAGTGAAAACTGATCTGCTGCATGGTCTGGCTTCTGCTTGCCTCTTCACTCTAAATCTCTGCATCTTGACTCCTTGCCTCCCATGTTCCAGCCCCACTGCCCCATTTTCTGTTCTATGGACATGCTAGGGTCCTTCTATCACAAGCTGCCTGCCTGCATTTGCTATTCCATTTATGAATGTGGGATGCTCTGCCCCACTGGACTACTTTACACCCTGTAGGTCTCAGCTCAATTGTCACCTCCTGCAAGAGGCCTTTCCTGACTGTCCCATGGTAGTCACTATGCAGCACATCACTCTATTTACTTCTGTCGGAGCCCAGTTTCCTTTCCATGATCCAATTTTAAGGGCCATACTGCCTGAGTTAAAATTTTGGCCCTACTACTTATTAGCTGTGAGTCCTTGGGAAAGTTACTTACTTACTTAGCTTCTCTGTGCCTCAGTTTCCTTATCTATACAATGGGGATAATAGTATCTACAGCATAGAGTAGTTATAAGGATTAAATGAGTTAATGAATATACATGCTCAGAACAGGGTCTGTCACATAGTAGGCCCTACATATATAACGACTGGCTCTTAGTATTATTTTCACTTATTTACTCTCTTCTTGACTGTTTTCCTCCTAGGATGTAAAATCTGAAATGAAAGAGACCATGTCTACCCCTTTCAGCACCATAACCCCAATGCCTACCAAAATTCCAGGAACATAGTAAGTTTTCCTTAATATTTTTTGGATGGATGGATGGTGGATGTGTGAATAGATGATGGATGGATGGTGGACAGATGGATAGATAGATGGATGGGGAATGAAGGGATGATGGATAAATGATGAATGGATTTATAGACGGATGATGAATAGATGGGTGATGATGGATGGATAGATAAATGATGGATGAATGAAGAATGGATATATGGATGGATGATGAGAGGATGAATGGATGATGGATGCAAGAAGGATAGATAATAGATGATGAATGGATGATGGATAATGGATAAACAGATGAATGGATAAAGGTAAATGGATGAATGGATAGATGGATAAAAATGGATGGGTGATGAATGGACAATGGATGGATGGATAGATAGATGGATGATGGATGAATGGATAGCTGGATAATGGATGAATGGATGGATGGATAGATGGATGAATGAATGATAGACAGACGGATGACAGATGAATGATACATGGATGATGGATGGATGGATAGATGGATGAATGAATGATAGACAGACGGATGACAGATGAATGATACATGGATGATGGATGGATGGACGGGTGATGGCAAGATGGATGAAGGACAGATAATAGATGGATGGATGATGGATGGATGGATAATGGATAGATGATGGATAGATGGGTGATGGATAGATTAGTAATGGATAGATGGATGATAGAGGAATAGATGGATGAAGGATGGATGTATGGATGGAGCAAAGGCATAAATGTGTGTAGGCTCCCTCGTGGTCATATCTTTCTATTCTTTACTCATCTCAAATAACAGCTGACTCTGGTGAGTCTCACCTACAACAGACTATCTGTGCACTGGTGGAGCATTCAATGGTGTATAAAATCTGCCAGTATAAAGGGTAAATAATTGACCTGGATACCAAGAAAGGCTTAACAGAGGGGAATGATAGTCTTATAGGACAAATAAGAATTTCAGTAGGGGAGGGAGGGATGAGGGTCCCTGGTTAAAGTGGATGAGGGTCATCTGGTTAAAGGAAGAGTGGGAGCAGGGCTCTGAGGCCCAAAGTCCAGGGTACACATGGGGAAACATGGGGTATCTGGCAGTGCTGTGTTGTGTGAACAGCAGCAGCAGAAGCTAACACTGGACAAACAGGTCAGCCTGGTCTAGGAAGTCAGTGGTGAGCACAGAGGGTTTCAAATACACGATGGTGGCATCAGGGCTGCCTTTTAGAGACCCACCATAGGGCTGTGCCAAGTGGGGTCCAGCAGTGAGGGCAGTGGAAGGATGTGCAATCATCTAGTAGCTAGTTCAGGAGGCCTTGACCAGGCAACTTAAGAACCATATTGTGCAAGGAACCATTTCTGCAAAAGACCGATGGCCAAAGACAGCGTCCAACAGAAGGTGAATCAGACCTTACCTGTACTAGATTCCAGCCTTGGAGGGACTCTGCAATGATGGATGTGACGGATGGACAGACGCCTCCAAACACCATCAAGTGGTTTGGCCCGTATTTTATTGCATCATAGAAGGCTTTCAACCCTTTTGCATTATCGCACTGGTAAGAAAAACACAGAAAGTTCTAAATTAGAAATAGTGTTTCCCAGGGGCATGAGTCGACAGTGGATTCACACAAACAAATCTAAATCAGCCTTGAGTCCATGCTATGAGTTGAGTATTTTCATGGTACTCCCGTCTTGGCTCTCCTCCCCTAAACATTTAGAACCTAAAGATTAGTCCCCTAATCTTTAGTCTCTCCACCCCCAGCTTTGAGCCTTCAAAGCACATTGAGAAAAGGCTTCCAAAATACCTCACCCTGAAATCTCCCCTTTCTATGGCCACTTACATTTTAAAAGATGATTCCATATTCATTAAAATGGTTATTGTAAAAAAAAAAAAAACAGAAAATAACAAGCATTGGCAAGGGTGTACAGAAACTGGAACCCTTGTGCACTATCAACGGGAGTGTAATGTGGTGCGGCTCCTGGAGAAAACAGTAAGGCAGCCCTCAAGAAGTTAAGCATGGGTCCTTGGGCGGCGGGTTCGCCTCTACCTGCAGACGGGACGGTGCAGAGCAACTTTTGCCTTGAGTCAGGGCAGGGCAGGGCCCGGGCTGGCGGCGCGCTGCAAGCGTCCGTGGGACAGGCCACGGAGCGGGGTCTGGGCGGCCGGGCCCGCGGGTGGGCGGCGGGGGCCCCCCGCCAAGAGTCCTGCCTGGGTTTGCGGCTAACCTGAGACCCACTTGGGCCCCACTTCCCCCCAGCAGACCCCGCCACCGGGCCGCCGACCGCAGCGACCATGGTCTCCAAGTCCGACCAACTGCTCATCGTCGTGTCTATCCTAGAAGGTCGCCATTTCCCCAAACGTCCAAAGCATATGCTTGTAGTAGAAGCAAAGTTTGATGGAGAGCAGTTGGCTACTGATCCTGTGAACCATACTGACCAGCCAGAATTTGCTACTGAGTTAGCCTGGGAAATTGACAGGAAAGCGCTTCATCAGCACAGGCACCGAAATGGTACCAGTTGCTGAGTAATAAATACACCAAGTTCAAATCTGAGATACAGATAAGCATTGCTTTGGAAACAGACACAAAGGCACCAGTGGATAGTTTTAAAGCGAAAGGGGCCCCCCCTCGAGATGGAAAAGTACCTGCCAGCCTGTCTGGACTTGACCCCAGAGACATTGTGGCAGTGTTGAACGAGGAAGGAGGCTACCATCAGATTGGACCAGCAGAGTATTGTACTGACTCCTTCGTTATGTCAGTTACCATCGCATTTGCCACC